>PGSH02004861.1:0-79593 GCA_002915635.3 Ambystoma mexicanum
TCATTTAGATCCAGTCTTACCCTTTGTCTCTTGTTCCGGTAGTGTTAAGGCAGTCATGTGGGACTCTTCGTCACTGCAAGCAGTACTTGCAGGGAAAGGTAAGATTCAAGGCTGATTAAGAACACAAAACCTCTAGGCTTGTATGTGGGAGTGAAACAAATCAATCATATCTTCGTCAACCCGTGGCGGGAATGCAGGTGTGCGTTTGAGTTCTGTTCAGGGTAGAGCATCAAGAGTGAGCCAATCCATCATGTAGAATATGGCCTAGGACCGATTCCCGTCACCTGTTCACAGACGCAAGTCAGCAGTGACAACTCGCGAACATCTTGCAAAGCGCCATGCGACAGATCAAGGGCGGAAGAAAAGTATCGCATGCCTATCTCCCCCAGTTCCCTGGCTTAATACAGCCAAAAGCACTTCTCATCAATCATTGTGCACAAAACAACACCGATAAGGCCTTTTCAAGTGGTGTCCCAAAACTGTGCCTTGGGGAGCACAATGCAGTCCTTGACAGATCAAAGATGGCGGTGTTCTTGTTTCCACGGCAATGGGGGGAACTGCCTTCTCGTCAAAGGCCTAAGCATCGTTGAATCACATAGTGAATTTGGCGATCCACAAACCTACAGTAAGAAGCCATACCATCAACGGCTTGCTAGACTTCTCTTCTGCTATTGGGACACACATGCCAGAGAGTTTTTTTGTTCTTTCAGGTGTCAATCTTCTTCCTCCTTTGACAGGAGGTAGCCTAAATAGGCACACTCCTGGCAAAATATTGAAACTTTTAAGCAAAGCTTTGTGAGTCCAAGTTTAAGCCAATGGTAAAAAGTAATAACACCAGTGCCTCCTTACAACCGCCTCAGACTTATCGACAGCCCAAAAGCAAGTCAATCAACAGTACTGAAGCAGTGTACAAGTGAGGGCACTCCAAGGTACATAGCTGTTCTTTCAAAGCCCTAACTATAAATGGCTAGGGACTTTCCCGTGTTAACCTTGCGGGCACGGTAAAGGATACAAAAAGGAGCATTCTTATGCAGAATCCACAACACTAAGTAAACAAGCTCGACAGGTTACATATGTCGTCACATCAGCCACAATTTGGAAACCGGAGCGACGACCTTAAAGACACATCAATCAATTAATGAAACGAACTGGAATGCATTATTGCCTTTTGTCACGGCCAAAAGGACTATGCACAAACACCTTCAATTCCTCACACCGCTCGGCAACAAATCGGAAAACAATTGCAGATTCGAAGCATGCTCGCCCTCAACTAAACTTTATTGTGAATACGGGCAGCTTTATTCCAGTGTTCAAAGAACTATTTTAAGCAGGCTCAATATGTAAACACCAACATCATTGTCAAGATATTGCCCATAAACACTCTGATACAGTTCACTGAATTTTTCTTCGCGGCAAAGGTCTGATTAAGAAGGTGGAGCAGAAAGTCTGTGTGAAATCGTCAAACCACTCCAATCAGAAAACAATGAAAGACCCGGATTTAATTCTATCCAGCAGGGGATTGCAAGCCGCTCGATCATAATTCGCGCGGCGGCACAATTGCGAGAGGTCGAATAAATGAATGGGCCAGGGTGGGTTCAACAAAAATGGACAGTGGTCTGTAAAGGACCCAAAGAAATGGGTACTAGTGAAGAAACTGGGCAGACAACTGGTGTGCCAGAAAACCCTACAGAAACATTGGTTTGCTCTGACAGTGAAATGTTTGGAACCCGAGAATGATCAATGGAACACTTCTGTGCCCCAGTATCTATCAAGAACAGATGTTTCCTATTTCCCACTATCATTTCAGCGTAGGGACCTTTCTGATTAATGGGAATAGGCTTTGGTTCCAAACCCCGCTTCGGGCAATCCTAATGAAACAGAATATAATCAAAAGGAAGTTCTTCAGAGAGATATGCAGCAGAAGGATGATTAAATATGTTTCTAGTATCCACACTCAGAGTCTGATTATCCTGGGCGACCTCTGGATCGTCTACCCATATTTCCAAATGTGTTATTTGACCTTTGTCGTAGGATCGGGCATTGTGCACGCCAATGACCCTCTTGCCGACAATAGGCACACTGGGTAATGTTCACACGACCCCAGGGTACACTTCCTTGTGGAACACACTGACCTCTTATCTGCGAACTACCCCCTCTAGGGCCTCTAACAATTTTCTGTAATAATACTTTAGTCTTTAAATTACCTTTCCTTTTTTCGACTCTTTCTTTTTCATTATTGACACGATTCTCATAGTACTGAGCCATGTGCAGCACTTCTGATTGAGACTTCGCTTGCCAAGCACTCTCGGAAGACATCATTTGCGACTGGATGTCAGGCAACAATCCACGGACAATTTTGTCTACAAATAATCTTTTCCCAGACTCTGTGCCTAAGTCTTTCCACTGAAATCTGAGAATACCTGTTCGAACCGATTGAAGAACTCAGTAGCACCCTCAGACGTCCCTTGAACACAGGCCGTAAGCTTGTCCCAAATAATTCTCTTTTCGGGAATTATAGTTTTCAATTTCGCAATGATTCTATCAGGTAAAGTTAGTATCACCTGAGGCGGTCTCTCACCAGCTGGCCTTTCTTCATCAAGTGTAATTATGTTAGCCCATGTATCTCTCAACCCTGGTACGTCGTCTATAGTCCTAACCTGTTTCCACAAATCTACGGGCAGGAGTACAGGAAATAACAGATCAATATCACCCAAGGTGAATACTGAGGACTGCAAGACAGACTCTATTTCTTTATAGAATCCTGTCGGATTTTTCCTAATGTCAGGAATAGATTGTCTAATGGTATTCACTTCCTGTCTTGAGAACGGGACGTGAACAAACTGCGATACATAATGTGCAGGAATGTTCACAGCAACCGTACCCGCTGCAGCATCGGCCGCAATCTCAACCTTCAGGACAAATGTTGGAGGAACCTCTCTCATAGGCAACTGAGAAGTGGGCAACTCCGAACGCTTACTAAGCAACAGAGCCAAGTCGAGCGCTAAAGCAGCCGAAGAAGTGTCAAGTGAAAAAGCTCTCTTATAAATACTCAATAACTCTGTGGGACAACAAATCTTTCTTTTTACACATTCATCCTGCAGGTACTCTACCATTACCTGTATCACTTTCCTCTGCACTTCTGGCGTATACTGACTATATGTGTCATATACCTCAACTGGAGTTATCGACATATCTGAGATCCAGCTAATCGCATCTTTCGTACAAATTCGTACTTCCTCAGATATCGATTTACAACTAGGAAGGAACCGTTTCTGTACATACATACTATCCTCGTCGTCATCCTCATTCTGTAACCTTTCCAACTCCTTTCTATACTCAAATATCCTCTCGACATGCTCATGTACTTTCTCCACAGTTTCTCTTGAAAACGCTAAAGTGTTCAGATCTCTCAACCGTTTTGGGAGATCTGCATTATTTAATTTGCCCCACATTACACATAAATGAATCCCTAAAACTCCAATAAAAAACATTTTCTCAGGAAAATTATCCATATTAGAAAGTGTGGCAAAAACATTAGCTCGACCATCTTTTTCCATACAATGCTTAGCCCATGCAATCAAATCACGTTTCTTCTCTGGAGGTACAGTATTGCGAGTGACAACCCTTTACCCCACACCCTGATCGACTACAAGCGGTGCAGGACCACTTGGAAGAGGGGGAGCAGGCAAGTTCAATGGAGGTACTGACACTGGTGCAATAGGAAGAGGTGGAGGAACAGGTGGAGGAACAACAACTGGAGGGAAAAGGAACAACTGGAGGAGCAGGAGCAACAGGCGGAGCAGGAAGAGCAGGAATAACATCAGGAAGAGGCAAAGCAGCAGGAAGAGGAACATACAGAGGTGGGCGCATTGGCACCATGCCTTCGTTCATTTAACAATTTGTCAATAAATTTGTCGGAAACATGAAGGTCGTTAGAAGGATAGATTTTCTGAATGCCAAGTTAGAAAGCCCTATCCATATTCCTAGCTGACTCAGACTGTTTATCTTGGTCATATAACAGCGCTTTTTCGGCTTTCGTTTTATGACGGCGCGCATGTTTTTCTCTACTCTTAAGCTGCTGTAACGCTTCTTTTTTCCAATTCTGCAAAACATTAAATGCTGCAGGTCTAGCCTTTTTCTTTAACAAAATTTGACTCTAAATACTCAATACGAGGGATTTCAAAACTACCATTGATTGGCCACTGAAGTTCGGAAGCATGTCTGGTTTGTCTGTGCCAAATATCATTAAACACTATACTACCAATGCCATGCTTACAGTACATAGTACAAGCCGGCGACCCCTCCTGTGGTGCCGGACGGCTAAAATTCCAAATATTGCCTATCACTGCGGAATAACGCCCTGAAGCAGGTAGACAATTTCCCAGGCATATCAAATTATTGGTGTTGCCTGGTCAATAATTGTATTTGCAGATACAATGCGTCAAAACAAATTATCAGGATACTTAAGAATCGGGTCACGACTCACCTGATCAATCCTAAGGAGGTCCGATCAGATTTCAAAATTATTTTCTAACTGATACTACCTCGTGATTGATGATTTCGGCAAATCTGCCCGCCTCGATAAGTGGACCCTCGTCAAGATGCTGTCTCGGACCACAAGCTCATCGTCCAGGGATCGGGTCGTGCAGCGCTGCTGAGGTATCGCGTCTCTTTCAGAAAGGGGCCCCGTTTACAGCGTCCGATCCCGGTCCGATAGCGTGTGTCAACCTTCAACAATCCGGCATCAATCTTGAGGGTCCCTATTCGGGTGCCATCTGTGAAAACAAAGAGAAAATATCGAGGCTGAGTACCCCAAAAGGAAACACACAGAACACGGGTTACAAAGGAACATACAAAGATCTTTATTTTATACTGAACTATAGCTATTGGCCCTCAGTACAACACAGCGAACTCCAGCGTGGTTCGGTGTGCTCAGTGAGTGGGACTGTACATTAGAATAGTCGCACTTTATATACCTTCGAAAACATGATGTTCAACCCTTCTGTAAGTTAATATTGGCTAATACATTATGGATCTAGGGTTTGTGCCGAGTTCGCACATCTGTACACTTAGGGTTTGCCTTTAATACATTCGCCAACAGGCCTCAATGGCAACAGTATATTTTAGGATTTCTTGTTAAACCTTCTCAAACATCTATACAATGTAGTTTAAACAAGTGTTCTCAGTTCAGTATTTGGATACATTGTTCTTAACATATGCTCGCGGATTAGCTTCATTGGCACAAGTAATCCTCTACACACAGGTCAACGAAGGACAGGGTCTCAGTTCATGACCCCAACATGTAGCCTGCAGGCAAGTTATACATTAGTTTATGCACAGAGGTCAAGACGGCCATGTTACATTCGGAATGACACTGTCCACCTTTTTAGCCCACAGGGTGACTTTACGGAGAGAACCTAAAATGGCCGATAGACCTAAAATGGTGGTTTACATTAACTCTAAGGTCAAGACCTTGTAACGCGGATTTCTTCACAAGTGGATTGTAAGCAGCTTGGCATAGGCCAATACACATATATTCATCATAATAAGAGGCACAATATAATTTCCTGTTCGACAGTATCACCCTGGTAAATATAGTTGGGGATTCACAATACCCTTGGGGCAGCCTCGTGTGTTTCCATTTTGTTTTGCGGTATGTGAGTCAGGGTGTAGTGGTATTAAGAAAAATGCATTTTTGAGGTCAATCACAGTGAATCGTGATGCCTTTGTTGGTATTCCAAATAGTATGGTGGCTGGGTTAGCCGCTATAGGGTACTCTGCCTCTACAATGTGGTTGAGGGGTCTTAGATCATGTATGAAATGCCAAGACCCTCCCTTGGCCTTGCGCACAAGATACACAGCGGTGTTGCATAGAGACTCTGATGGTACTAGTATGCCTCTCTCTATCAGTGCTGTTATTGTTTCATATATTCCTTCATCTGCCTGTTTTGATAGTGGGTATTGCTTCACTCTCGGCAGTATGGGTCCCTTTTTCAATTTTATTTTCACACCTCCAATGCTTTTGATGCAGCCCACGTCATATGGACTGGTGGCCCATAAAGAGGCAGGTACTTTTGCCATATCCTCATAAAACGGCACAACTGTAGCGGCTGGTGCCTCTAGTGCCAGTGCCATTTTTTGTGCTACATCTCTGTATGTTACTGTCGCCCAGATGTGGACGCTCATCTGAAACACCATCTCCCCCTCACCATTATCATCTGAGAAGAGCTTCTCATCAGATACTTGTGTTAGTCAGCACCCTTCCATTAGAGCTATAACTGCCCTCCATGTCCTTTCTTCCCTGTCTTGGGCATGTACCGCAATGTAACCCTGCGTTGCCACAATGCTCTCAATGCTCAGTGATATCCTGGTCCCTTCCCTCTCACTGGTTGGTGTTTCTGGTCGGAAAAGGTGAGTTGTAAGCCTCCTCCAAACCTTCCCTTCAATTCCTGGCAGCCATGCTATTGCCATGTCTGTCCCATATTGGAATAGTTCTCCATCTATTGGTTCTGCTCTTGCTACTGTTTTGCCGCAATAAGCCTGCAATATTTGTCTAGCTGTGAGCATGCTGATGCCTGGTGTAGAGCAAATTATCCCTTTGTCAGTGAAGGAGATAGTCATGTTCAACCTGCTCATGATAGCTCTACCTAGTATGTTTACTGCTGACTTTTTTGAGTATAGCAGTGGCAGTGCCATATCATGATCACCTACAGATAGGGAGATGTTATCTGTGAAAGGAACCAACCCCCAAGCCCCAGAGATTCCTTGAGTGTTCATAGCTTTGCCTGACAGTTGAAACTCCCCCTCTCCTAGTGGCCCCTGTGTCAACTAAGAAGGAAACATTTTTGTCACCTATCGTCACCTGTATGTGTGGTTCCTCTGCAGGGTTAGGTGTTATTGATAGGATGGGACACATCAAGGACATCTGTGGGCTGTCCTATTGTGGGTATAGTGACTGTCCATTTTCTGTGAGTTATGACCCAATATTGTCACCTTCCCAAGCTGTGTCTGGGCTACAGGTGTCTGGGCTACAGGTGCGTCAGTAGATGTTATCGTGCTGTCTTGTTTTTGTGCTAATTGTTGGCCATTTTGGGCCTGCTGTGCTGCTGTATACTTGCTGTTGCTGCAGTTGTGCGTGTGCTTGTATGTTTGGTTGTTGCTGCTGTTGTGGGTGCAATGTCTGTTGTTGTTGCTGTTGTGGCATTTGCGTTTGTTGTGGTGGTAATTGTTGTTGCATCCCCTGCTGTTGGTAAACCTGTTGTTCCCCCATAGGCCCTTGCGCTGGTCTCATCCTACATGTGCGCAACATATGTCCTACTATTCCACATATCCAACATGTCGGTGGTTCCCGTGCTTGCCAGTGAAGTCCCCCCATGTAGTCCTGATACCCCTGCTGGCCCTGTTGATTGTAACCTCGGAACCCTCCCCCTTGCTGGTTGATATATATATATATGTATATATATATCCTCTCCCTCTCATTTGCCCGTCCCTCCCTCTGTAGTTTGGGTACCCGTTTCCCATTTGCATATAACCTCCCCCCATTTGTTGTATGTGTGTCAGGGGAGGAAGCATTTGCTGTGTCACTACTTGTGCTTGCTGTGGTGGTGCTACCTGTAGTTGTGTTGTGTCTTGTGTCACCATTGTCTGTGGTTGTGCAGGGGCTGTTATCAGTGCTCCCTCCATGGCATATTTCGATAGCTTCTTCTGAACCAATTTTGCTTCTTCGGCCTTCCTATCCTCCTCCTTTTGTTTCATTTTTTCCTGCCACATCCTGCAGTAGTGTACTATTGTCAGTTGTATTTCTGGCCATCCTTTAGCTTCCATCCCTACTAACTTCTTTAACTGTCTCTGTTCTTGCTCCGGGAGCCCTTGTACTAGTATGTGGTAAAAAATTGCTAGGGTTTTGTCCCACGGTTCCCGTGTTTCCAAGCGCCACATCTCCTGAATCTCCTGTATGTATTCAACAGGATCTTCATTCTCACGCATCTTTCGTGATGTAATTGCTCCTATGTCTGAAGTGTCTGGAAATTGTACCCTCAATGCTTGCCAAAACGCATGTCTGCAATTGGCAAATGGTGCTCCATCATGTGCTGTGTCATGTATTGTCACCCCCGGGAATCCCGCCCTCTTCCATATGTCACCAGCAGCATCCCCCAGTATGGAAATTAGGAGGCCCTTCACGTCTCTCACCGCTAATGTTTGCCCTGCAGTGTGTTTTTCCATCTCATATATCCACTTTCCAGCTCCTGCACTCAACGATGGGAGTCTGCATTTTATATTTTCCTTGTCTGCATGCTTCCAAGGGATGTATTGTGGTCTCGTCCCTCCCCGCTCCAGTAGTGGCATTAAATTGTACCCCCTCTCCTCTTCCTTCACCCTCCTATGTGCCGTTATGTCATTATACTCACCATTTTCCTCCATGTCCGGTATTTCTTCAATACTATCGATGTTACAGGTGTTTACCCTTTCACTTGCTATATCTATCCTCCCCTTTTTGTGCCCTTCTGGTCCTACCATTGGTGTGCTTGCCCTTTCTTCCTGTCTGCGTCCTGGGAGATCTCTAAGTCTGCCAACATATGGGGTGTGCACTGGTGTTGGTGTCAGTGGGCGTGGTGATGGGTGTGGTGTTTGTGTGGGTGTGGGTGTTAGTGGTTGCGGCATTTTCCCCATTGTGTCTCTATTCCTTTGCTCCCCTGCGTTTGGTCCTCCCCTTCTCTCGCATGCCCATGGTGACTCGCAATTAGTGCGCGTTATGTATAGTTTGTCTAAACTCTCCCTACTTCCATCTCTTCCATTGATGCTCGAACCTTCCTCTTCTTCGCTGCAAAACCCATCAGCTAATGTCAATCCCTACTCTGTGCTTTTTCCCCCTACTGTCACTGTCTTTAAATCTATTAACTCTGCATCCGTGTACTCACCTCCTCTATCCTCAGCTGCCTGTGCTGATGTTGATGCCATTTCCTTATCATGGCGCGTGTATTTCCTAGCTCCATTTTCCATCCTCCTATCTCTCCCCTCCCCTTCCTTCTTTTCCACCACTTCACCACCTATCTCCTCTCTTTTCCTTTTTATTTCTTCCCATATTTCTTCACTTACCTTTTCTAATATCCTTTCCTCATCCTCTTTTCTCCCCTTTATTCCCCCTTCCCTTCTTAATATGCTTTATATAACTTTCCCTTCGTCATACTTCGTGCACTTTCAGCTATAATCCTCTTTTTCCACATTTCCATTTCCCTATCGTTCTTTTCTCTCTCCACCTCATTCCTTCTCATCTCCCTTTGCTCTGCGCATGCCATTCTTTCCGCTATTGCCCTAATGCACTCTCCTTTCTTTTTCCGCTCCTCCTCCTTCCTCTTCATTCTCGCCAACTTTTCCTTATGTGCTTTCTTTTCATTCTGCTTCGCACATTCCTCAATTCTGCCAACCTTTCCTCCAATATCTCCTCTTGTGACAGTCGCCCTTCTCTTTCTTCACTTACCTTTGACCCTGTCTGTGTGTTTTCCTTCTCTTCCTTATTGGCCTTTTTCACTGTGTCCTCCTCTTGCTTAGTTAATGTTCCTCGGAGTTTCAGAAGTACTTGCGCTGCTATCCACTCCTCTGGTCCTACATCTGCAAACTTCCCCACGTACCTGCTGTCATCCCCCTTTCTCACCTGCGTAGTTGTTGAATCTACCATACCTACCTCCCTGTCCTCATTTTACAATCATCTGGTGGTGCGTATGGCGGGGGGCTGTATGCGGGGTTGGAGTATCCTTCAGCAGCCGTTAGTTGCTGCCTAGCCTCTTCTCTAAGTTCTGTCAGTGGGTACAACCCCCCTTCCTCCTTCTTCACTATCTTAGCCACTTGCGCTCATTCTGTCTCTTCTCGTTTGACCTTTGCCTCTGCTACCGCAAATGATCCTTCCGATACTTCTTCACTTTCTTCAGTGCTGAGCTCCTTTTTGTTCTTCTTGTCCCCACCCCCTCCTTTCCACTTCTCTTCCTTTTCCTCATTTCCCTCCCTTGTCCCCTTCTCCTCTTTTACCCACTGCACTGTGTACATACCTGTATCCCCAGGTCCAGTTCCCTGAAACATCTTCCAGAGGTCACAAACTTCTAAGTGGTTTGCTAATTTCTTCCCCTTGTTAATATTGTGAATGTATGTCAACAGACTGTGTTGTGTATACGTATCGAAGCTGCCGTTGGGCGGCCACGGTACTCTTACCTTGTTGTCCATTCCTTGTGTCCACTCAGTGCTATACTTAATTATTTTTTCCCTGTGTGGTGTCAATGGGCCTCATTACAGGTCGGGCGGTCCGCAATTAACAGTTGCGGTAAACCCGCCGCCACTGTTAATTCCGGACCGCCCGATCCTGAGTCCTGCAGGCGGGAGGTGATCGTCCCACCAGGTCTGACCTGGCGGGTTGAACACCTCCCGCCTGCAGGCGGACGTGGAAACACCAGCACCATCACGAGATGGTGCTGGTGTTTCCACTTCCCCATTCCCATTGAGTCCTATGGGACTTAATGGGAATGGGGATTTGCACCATACCGCCTCCGGGATTCCCAGGACACCAGGGTCGTAATGCCCTGATATTTCCGGGAGTCAAGGAGGCGGAAAGGTAATACGAGTCTGGCGGTAACCAGGCGGTTTTACTGCCGCGGTTACCGCCGGACTCGTAATGAGGCCCAATGTTGTACATATGTGGTGAAGTGGAGTTGTTAATGTGTTCCCCATGTTTCTCCATCCCGCTCCTGCCCCGGACCCATAGTACAGGGCCATGTTACAATTTTACTTTTCCAAATGTCAACCTTTTTACCTGGCCCCGTAAGTTGGGGACTTCGACTATCCGCTGAAAAGGAAGGCAATGTTTTTATTACACAATTATTACTTATAACTACGGCCCCCTTCGACCGTGGCACACAACGTCCCCTGCGGTAATGTGCCCTATGCGGCGTGCCTCTGGGCTGCCCCACCTTCCTCTTCCTTCTGTATTTGCCACACCTTCAACGTTACTCCTCCTCCTCCCCTTCTCTCTCGCTCCCCTCAAACCACACCCTCTACTTCCACAAACCCTTCATTGAGCGCTGCCGGCGTTCTTAGTGCACGGTCGCCTCTCCCCCCTTGGCCCTTCCCTGTCTGAGCACGGCCGGCGTTCTCCATGCGCGGCCACCTCTCCCCCTTTGCCCTTCCCCGTCTGAGTGCGGCCGGCTTTCTCCGTGCGTGGCTGCCTCTCCCCCTTTGCCACCACCTTCCTTCAACCTCCGTCCCCGGCCACCCCTGGATGGATGCGAGATTGGATGCAAAGTTTATCGCAGTGTCCTATACAAACCTTAAGGGTGACATCACCAACTTCTACAATACACTGTACGTACGTACAAATATCAAAACTTCAGAAATGCGTGCTTGTTTTCACACAATTATCCCCCATTATCCCACAGCTGTCTTCTCGTCTCGTCTGGAGCAAGGTAATCCACAATCAATTCACTTAATATAATTGGTCTGCGCACACTGCGTCGCCTCGCGTGTGATACGCCCCATCTCCAGAGGAGCTTAACCAGCCAATTATCTTCCGCACTCGGTAAACAACCTATCTACCCCCTGCGGGAAAACGTCATCTACTTAACGAGCTTCAACACTCAATTAGTAGGGAACCTCATCTACTCATTCATCTACAACGTCAACTCATAGGAAAGCCACCCCCCCCTCATACATGGGTGTTCGCGATCTCTAACCAATCTGCGCTCTCTAACAATCACATGTGGGCACCTGAGGCCCCACCCAATCCACTTCGTGATGCTGTAGGGGACGGTCCTCGCAGATGTCCCGTTACACCTCACACCTCTACTGTTGCAGAACAGTCAAAATCAATTTCCACACACTGTTACAACCTCCTCCTCCCGCACAACATTACGTTGCTGGTTGGGTGTGCCATACTCACCAAGTCCTCGTGAGTTGGGGCCGCTCGACCGCGGGCACCCCTCCAAAGCGGCTCACCACCGCCCCTCGTCTTGACCACCTCTGGACACTCGCCAACCGCGGGCGGGATATTTTTCAAGTCGGCTCCCGAGGGCCAGTTTCCGGATTGCGCTGTCCGGTCTTCTCGCAGTTCCGCAATGGTCCTGTGGTCCTCGGCTGGGGGCAACGGCAGAGGGGGCAGCGCTGCCGGGTTGCCTTTGCTGCAGGAGGTCTGGTAGTTGTGCTCTTAGGGTAGGTTAGGTAGATCTCAAGCAGTACTCAGCAGTGCCTCCAACTTGTCGGGTGATCTCCCGGGGGCCGGCAGAGCCATACGCGGGCCTCCGGGGCTGGGGAGGCCCCAACTCCTCCCGCTTCCCAAAAGGAGTATGAGACACACACAAGAGCAAAGTAATTACTGCTGTTTATTATAATAATGGCAGGGATGGCTCTCCGTCCGTATGCATCGGGGGAGACCCTCTCATTCTTAGCGGGGCTCGCAGGCCCTTTTTACCGTAGTATGACGCGCTACTCGCGTCATCTGGGAAAAAATCGTCACAAAACCGAATGCCACTTTGGGTTGGTTCCCCGAGTGGTGGGGTTAGTATAGTTACCTATGGGAGGAAATGTTAGTGGATAAGGACGGGCCAGGTGGTACACTTGGGCTGTCCCTAACAGTTGTTACACCGAAATTGTTACAAGGGGACACTTGGTGATTGACTAAGGGTAATGGCATCAGTGATGAGTCCCTTGTGTTCTGATTGGTTCTCCCGCGAGCCCCCAAGCCTGGGACCATCGCCGTTCCCAGCTCGCAGTGTACCTGACGTTGGCAACAATGTGCAACTTTGTGTTTGTGGCTGACAATGGACAGGTCTTGCTAGTGGCTGATGATCACGCCTTTCCCATCGGTGGAGGTGTCCAACAAGTTGCTTTGTTGTTGCAACCTGTGTCCCAGACGTGGGACCCCGGCGACTTTCTGTCTCGTAAGCTTGGTATCTTGTTAGTTCGGCTCGGTCATGTGTGTATAGACCGTAGCTGGAGCATAATTATGGGCATTTAATTTGCTTTTTCGGCCCAGAGGGGTGCTGGCTGCGGCAGGTGTAACCTTGGTGCTGAGAGCTCACATATGGGTTGCAACATTGTGGCCTTGGCAGTGGGCTCTCGCTGGGACTCCTTCTGCATGGTCAGCGCATTGCTTTTCGTCTCGAGAAGGTTTTTCGTCTTAGAGGCTCCGGCCTGTGGACACTTGCTTGCTCTGGGAGGCGATGTATAATCACTAATATAGGTGCCGCAGGGTGACAGAGTGTCACAAGTAGTAGTAGATATATATATATATATATATATATATATATATATATATATATATATATATATATGATGAGACATCTCTATGGGGGCAGGGTGGCATAAAGTGTCTGCAAGCGTATACATGAGCTCTTCAGGCATCTTGCATTTCTGCGGTGCTGCAGGAGGCCTATGTGTAAAATAACAACGATGCATGTCCGTGAGTGTGTCGGTCCGCTACGTCATAGCACTGAGTATGTTCTTCGTGTGGGTTGGTGTGTGAGTGGGAAAAAGACAACAGGGTCAATTGAGGCTCAAAGAGCCGGGGTGGCAACTGCCTTCCCAAACCGTAGGAACGTACTGGTACACAAAAAACGGTTCACTGGGGAAAACATTTTTTTCAATTTGCGAGGCTAGGTGGGACACAAAGTAGTGATGTTTGGGGGGAGGTCCTACTCGTTGGACACAAGATAGGGAGCTATTCTGACACTCTGTTGATACACCCGGAACACACCGGTGGAGAACTGAGAGGTCGAAGGTGGTATCTAACCACAGGCGAGTGGTGACCAGTGTGCATGGTGGCACGTGTGTACTTGTCTATTGGCTATGTCGTCATGGCATCTCTAATGATTTTGAGGCTTTTGCGGCTGTTGTTTAAGTCGATCTGGTCCATGTCGCAGGCGTCGGCTTGGCCAGGGCATGGTAGTGGGCATGCTCCTCGTGCATGTGGGCTCCTCTTGCGGGAGGTGCTTGGGCCGTGATCCTCTAGGCCATGATCGGGATGAGAATGGGGCGAGCGTGTTCCCCCATTTTCCCACTTCACAACCATAAAGACGAGGGCAACTCCCACCTCCCGTGACCTGTTTTTGCACCCTTTTGCTATGTCACACCTGTATGTTATGAAGGGTGGACTCTCCATCCTGCGACTGTGTGCAGGGGTGCGTAGTTGTTCAAGGATCTAGTTACTTCACTGATCCTGCAGAGTTCAAGACAACTGTGACTCAATGGGTAAGTCTTTATTCCAAGGTATGGATTGCTTAAGAGTTCAAGTTGCCAAAAGTTCACTCCTGTGCCTCTTCCTTACAGGTTTCCCCTCGGTGATTAATATGGAGCGGGGTCCCTTCCGTAAATGGTAGCTGGCTTCCAGGGTAGGTCTAGCGGCAGAGTTATGCAATAATCTTTCCATACGGTATTGGTTCTCTGCGCACCTAACCTGCTGTTCTTGTATTCTGCAGGTGTGGTATATCCAAGGCGGAGAGTGTGTGGCGATGTCTTGCGGGGCCGCGAGGAAGGGCTGCCTTCAGGTGAGTAGTGGTGCTGCGCAAGATTTCAAAGTCTAAATGAGGCCTTTCCCCCACTGCGCGACTAACCTGATGTCTTCTTTTGTTTTCTACAGATGCGGCAGCTCCGGAGCAGCGATCGGATGATGGAGCGGTGATCGAGTGATGGTGCTTCTATCGATTGCTGGAATGAGCAGCCTTCTGGTAAGTATTAGCGTTGCACTGCTAACCTGGTGTCTTTTCCTTTGCAGCTCTGCAGAAGCGGTGACTCGGGCGACCGAGATGGAGCATCAGGTAAGAGTCTTGTTCTGTTCCCTTCTCTCTCTTTCTTCCTTGCAGGTAACTCGAGAGGACGAGACGGGCGTGGTTGAAGACAGGCCTGGACTTTGCAGACGCGGTGAGCGTTATGCTGCAGGAGTGCAGAATAACGCGAAGCATGTTCTGTACTGAAGGCGTGGTTTATATAGCCTTCAAGAAGTAGTTCCCAGGTAAAGTAGTCCCTCCAACCAAACCCTAGCATGTAGTCACTTGGTAAAGTAGTCCCTTCAGCCTGCCTCAGACTGGTCTGCATGTGGTTCTCTCCCTTTGAAATCTGCCTTACTTGAGATGGCAGCATGAGCCTGGCGCCAACGGCGCCAGGACCGAGTCCAGGAATCCCTTAGAGAATCCTTTGGGACCTTGAATGTCCCCATGGGTGCCAATACCCTGGGCTGGTTGGTCTGTTCCTGGTGTCTGGGGGCAGGTGCCATGACAAGAACACAGGGCTAGCTGAAGATATTTTTATACAGGGATCCTTATCCAACACAAAAGCGGTGCACGGGAGCTAAGATTCGGATCGTGGCAACAGTCTGAGTTGGCAGCAGTTAGTATAGGCACAAGGCAACAGTCAATTATAGGTAGCAGTCTAATTGTTATGTGCAAAAAATTAGTTAACGGTGGCAGTATTTTGAAGCAGGAGGCACAGGCAGCAGTCAAGTTGACAGTATGGGCATAAAAAGCGTAAACTATAGCAATCACTTATAGGCAGGAGGCACGGGCAGCAGTCAAGTTAACAGTATGGGCAAAAAAAGCATAGACTATAGCAATCACTTGTAGGCAGGCGGCAGGGGCAGCAGTCAAGTTGACAGTATGGGCACAAAAAGTATAGACTAGAGCAATCACTTATAGGCAGGAGGCACGGGCCGCAATCAAGTTATCAGTAGCATACAGTTGATGTGTGGGTGCAACACTGCGTAGCTGTGGTCATGGGGTAACACTAACAACTTATAGGCATGGATTTAGTGGACGGTAGTTATCACAGCCAGTGGTGGTGAGCAGTTATAAGGCATAATAGTGTTAGGGCAGGATGCGAAGATGCAATATGTGTCGGTGGATACCATGGGCCAGTAACTTTACGGGTGGAGGCGGGGTGGTGCAGCAGGGTTTAAGGTCATGGTAAGCAGAATACAGATTGGTCAGAACGCTGGCATTAACACGCAGGGTATAGTGGCCTTGGACACAATGAAAGTATGGATGGCAGGGTACCCAGATTAACACGGCCTTACCAAGTTGATTGCTGGTCACGGTGAGTCAAGTGGCTGGGTCATACAGTTCTGTGCTAGATGCGGACGAGCATAGTGGCTGGCGCTCTCGTGACAGGCTCAGGACAGGAGCCTTCTACCCTGGCCTTCCACAAGGGCCGGCTTCGCCTGTCGGTCGCCTCGTATTGGTAGAAGAGGAACTATTCAGCCAATAAGCAGTGCCGATGCAGATAGGTGTCGGTGGAGGCCAAAAAGCCGTCGGCCATCTTGGAAGTGCTTCTGATGACTCGGTTCCAGCTCTGATGTGGTGAAATTAGAGCAAGATTGTGGCAGGGGAAGACTTTGTTTGCAATATGCAGAATTGCCTATAAATATGAAGGCTATAAGGGCAGGAATTAGCGAGGGAGCACTATGGCTGCAGCGACTCTGCACGCTTCATAGGCTTACCTCTCTGCAGCTGTGGGGAGACTGGAAGGACGCTCCAGTGGTGGAGGTGTGCTAGAGCTACTGCTCCGCACGGCGGCGTTAGTGAAACCATAACAACACATATAATGCAATTAACTCAGCATGACATTTTCAGTTATACAAGAATGAAAACACATGTTGTAATCTCCCTTTTTTTCATTGGGTGAAAGCATTTTCTATTCCTCAAACCAAAATAGGGATGCAAGTTCACTTCAAAGCCACCGCCCACCCCGCGATAGAGTCCTTTTCCCCTGTAGCAAACTTCATTTATACTTTAGCGCTTGGCTGGAAATGCACTGTTATCTGTAACCTTGAAAAGTATTAGCTATTTTGGCAGGATTGTAAGCTTTCACTTTGCATGTGAAATTGGCCTCTTGGTCAGGTGATAAAACACAGAAAAATAGCTATCTAGGATGGCCACCAGGGGGCGCAAGGAGTATGGCAGACCTGAGCCCCCATTTCCAGAACCCCCATGGGATATAACATTTTTAGCAAGCTGTCCGACACCACCCAGACACCTGTGCTTCAAAAACGAAAACGGGCACAATCAGTGCTGTAGGAGAGGTTTTCGGGTCGGACGTGCAGACAACGGGGAAAGCAAAAGCAGCTTTCACCACCCACGATGTCCAGCGCACACAACATAGGTTGAAAGAGGAGCGACACATTAGGCCCTGCATTGTCCCGGGGGGAGCGCTCCATGCCGAGGGCACCGTGAGCTGCAGGTGGGTTGCCCCCACCTGGGGACCTGGGAAGACGGCCCCCTGCCCATCTATTTCCCCATGAGTCGTTGCAGACAGCTCCTCCCCTCACAAGGCTGGGACAGAGTGAGCACCCACCCGGCTGCCCCAGAGATCTGGAGGTACGAGGAGGACTAACAACAATTAGTAGCAGTACGGATCGGGCCCCCTTGGGACCTACATATGACCCCACCCCCAAGAGGGGGCAGCTGATGGTGCAGGCCTGATGCCCTGGGTGTGAGGGATTGGAGGTGCACCAGCACACAAGGAGGTGTTAGCCCCTGACACCGGGAGGTGTGCCCGCCTCCTGAAGACGGTAGGCAGCAGAGAGCCCCATGCCCCACATTGAGGTTGAAGGTACATGGAAGGACATGCCGGTGGGCCCCTGGGGACCAGAGTGACAAAAGTGGAAATCCGGCTCCTGGGACTCCGGAAGAGGGGGACCAGACATCCCTCACACAACTTCCAATGCAGAGGGGGTGGCACCCCTTGAGCACTTGGGACCGCCTCCCATCACCCAGCGGCCATGGGATGCACAAAGGCCTGTAACCGGGGCATGTGCCCGCCTTTGGATGAGAGTGGGCCAACTTAAACAGCTGTAACCCAGATGCGGGTAGAGAGTCTCTCTATCAGTGTATGTCGCACAGAACTCGTAGGGTGCACCGGGACCCTCCATGCGTGGGACTGATCTTAAATGCCCCAGGGACTTATCCTCATCCTAGATACCCCATACAAATGCATTCAGGGCCACAGGGGGGGCAGGGCGGGGAAAAAGAAAGACTCAATGGCTACAAAGAAGGATGTGGCCTCAATAATGGATGAGATCAGAACATGAGAGCGGACATAGGTGGAAAGGTGGATAAGATCACGCAGAGGATTGATAAGACAGAGTAGAGACTACAGGAGGTGGAGCACAATCAGTCCTCACTGCACATATTGGAAAACCATATTGATGTGAGGATGACCGAAATTGAATGAAGAGAAGCAGAGATCTCCCTGAAAATGGAAGATTTTGAGAACAGAAAGAGGAGAAACCATCTCAGGATCTTTGGGATCCCAGACAAGGGAGGAGAGATGGAGAGAGACCTGAAAAGGAATCTGTATGAAATCACAAAATTCATTTTTGGGAATGACTCAATAGACAAATCCAAAATCGAGAGGATACATAGAGTGGGTGGCACCCCTGGGGGCCCCAGATCCATCTTTTTTTGCTTCCATAATTACCCAGACAAGGTCAAAATTCTCAAGAGGGCAAAGAAGGTGGGGCCCGTTACGGATGGCAAAGCCAGAATCACAATTTTTCAGGACCTTTCATCCCAGTATTAGCATAATAAAAACATTTGACCTAAAACATTTGATCGAATAGTTTTGACCTTTTTTTCAGTCAAATGTAATTAAATATATATATATGGGGGTGGGTAAGGGTATAGCTTAGGTTGATGGGAAGTGGGGGTTTGTGGGGGGTCTCCCTCCACATTCTAGAACCAAAAAAAGGTCCTGCAAATTTGATCAACTGTGATTAGGTCAAATGTTTTAGGTCAAATAGACCCAAACCTTCATTCCTAACCCACGCCAAGAGAAGGCACTGCCAGACCCTCACCAAGTGGCTCAACGACAAAGGCATTCAATATAGATGGGGGTTCCCATTCTCAACTTCTTTTGAAATCGACGGTTACAAACATAAATTGTTTACGGAGGAGGAGATCAACAAAGCAAAGAACGAACTTCTGGGAGACGCAGAGGCCCCCTCAGGCTCACAGGAGACAAATGCAGAGGGAAGACATTGGCAGCTCAAGGGCCCAAGAAGGAAACGCATTCCCAGTGTCAGGAAATACAGTAAGCTGAGTACATTCCCGGCTGCAGGAACTTGAATTGCTCTAGAAGCGGGCTTCAGCAGATATACATAAGAACTGAGTGCTGGGGATGGGGGGGCAGAAGGGGTGTGTGTACATTGAAGCGATTGCATGTTGTTTGTGCCAAAGAGAGACAGGGGGGACTCAAAAGGATTCAAAGGTGCAAGTGGAAACAACTTGTATGACGAGTCAGGTTGTTGGTTTGCCCACATCCTAAGATGGATCCTGGGGGTGGGCAGAGTGCCAGGGGAGTGTGGGGGAGGTGTGGAGGGGGGTGGAGGGGAGTGGGGGAATGGGGGAACGTTTGCTCTTAGTTACGTTGAGCGTCGGTTTGGTTCACAACAATGCTCGCACCTTACAGTGGCATAGCAAGTGGAGTAAAGGGGGCATTGGCAGTGGGGTAACATAATGACAGTGCCGTTGATGGGCAGCAAATGGGCTCCATGGGGGTTGGTACCCTGAATGTAAAAGGCCCTACCTCCCCAACAAAGAGATCATTGGTGGTGAGGGAATTCTGCAGGTCAGGGCTGGACATTCTCTTTTTAAAGGAGGCAAAATTCATGAAGGGGGAAGAACGGAGGATCCGAATGGCACGGTGGGACACAAAATCTGGGGCTCTGGCCGCTGTAAGACAGAAGGAGTTGGCATCCTAGTACTTAAGGCACTCAGGATGGTGGTATCAAAGGATTAGTCGGATGTGGAGGGGCGTGCCTTTCTGGTTACAGGAAGCATCCGGAAGATGCACTTTACGTATGCCACAATTTACGCACCTAATTAGGGGCAACTGAGATTTATGAAGTGTACCCTCCCTAATATACTTAGTGAAAGCACAGGACACTTTGTTCTGGGAGGCGACTTCAGCACCTGGGCTGATGTGGCGATGAACAGGCAAACTACGCACGATAGGGAACAGGGGCTCCCGAGGCAGGGCCATGGGGAGATCGGGGAGACACTTGAATTGCATGGTCTGAGAGATATCTGGTGACACTTCCATCTACAGGAAAGGGGTTACACATTCTATTCACCCCCCATGGAATTTTCATGAGGATAGATTACATTTACATCTAGAGAGACTTGTGGGACATCGCCAAGGGACCAGAGATTAACCCTATATCATGGACTGATCACGAAATGGTCACGATGGCCTGGGCTGGTTGGGAATTAACCAGGGCACGAGGTGGCAGTGCAATGAATCACTGATAAAAGACCCAGTGTTCTGAGAGGTACTGCAAAAGGAAATTAGGGAATTCTTCACCATAAATCATATGCGGGAAGTGCCAAAGAGAATTGTTTGGGAAGCAGGGAAGGTGACCTGGCGTGGAGTACTAATTAGAGAGGCAGCACGGAAAAAGAGGGAGCAGATCATCACTGAACGGTGATTGCAGGAGGAGATTCTCAGACTTGAGAAATGGGCACAGTAAACAATGGAGGGAAAGGAAGGATACCTAGTGGAGGCGAAGGATAAGAGGGAAGTTGCAATTCCTCAAGCAAAGATTTTATGAAAAGGGGGACAAGGCAGATATACTTATGGCGGCCAGGCTATGGAGACAACGGGCAGAGCAGAGAGGTGGGTTTCCGAAGTCATGATAATGTGCCTGTGTCATCACCAGAACTAGTATTACAGACCTTTGCCTCCTTTTACGAGACTCTGCATAAGTCTGAGTCCACGCACGAGGAAGGAAGAATTGACGCATATCTGTCAGATATCCAATTGCCCACACTGTCTAGAGTAGAGTCCAGGGAATTGAAGGCCCCCATAACAGGGGGGAAGATTAGGCGAGCAGTGGCGTGAAAGCCCCATGGGCAAGGCGCTGGGTGAAGATGGGTTTTCAACAGGGTTTTACAAATCATTCATTGAAGTTCCCAGACAAGGGAGGAACTTCAAGGAAAGTTCTCCTGCCCTTCATGACAGAACTCTTTAATGACATACTTGAAACAGGGATGGCCCCGATTCTTTCTCCCAAGCACTCATTACGGTAATACCCAAGGAGTGGAGAGATCCCAAGACCTGTGGGGCTTATCGGGCCATCTCTTTTCTTAATATTGATGCCAAAATATATGCTAGAGTTCTCACGACCAGGCTTGAGGAGCATATGCCTTGATTGATACACCTGGACCAGATTGGCTTCATCAAAGGCCGACAGGGGGCGGACACGATGAGATAATCTTTGCACTTATTACATGAAGCAACAGGGGTAGCAGCTGACCCCACATTTCTTTCAGTGGAAGCCAAAAAGGGCATTTGATGGGGTAGAGTGGGATTTCCTGAAAGCAGTCTTGGTTAAATGTGGTATGGGGGACAGACTCTTACAGGGGATCATGGCAGTGTATACATCAACCAGGGCATGTGTCATGGTTAATGGTGGGAGCTCGGGTTGGTTTGGCCTGGGGAGAGGAATTAGGCAGGGGTGTCCCCTTTCAGCGACTCTCTTCGTGCTTCACTTAGAACTGCTAGCACAGAGGAGCAGGGATGAACCCAGAGTGGAGGGATTCTGTGTGGGATGTCAGGAGTACAAAGTAGCATTATATGCAGATGACATGTTGTTACACGTTACAAACCCCCTAATCTCAGTACCAATAGCGGTCCAACTGGTCGAACAATATGGCGCCATATCCAGATTCAAGATTAATTGGTCCAAGTTGGTTCTCCTACCCTTAGACAAGAATGAAGACCGGAAAGTAGGCAGATTTGTCCCTCTGTGAGTGCAGGTCAGTCTGGGGCCACTCAGATTCTTGGGGATCAATGTCACTAGGGACCTTGGAGAGTTATTTGAGGCTAATTTTACCCCACTGAGGGGCAAACTAAAAAAATACCTGAATAAGTGGAGCAAGCTCACGGTCTCCTGGCCAGGGTGTTGCTAGGGGGGGGGTAAGGGGGCTATAGCCCCTGATCTTTTGGTTGTAGCCCCGGATAGAATCTCAGGAGCTACAGCCAAAAGGCTAGCTAGCCCCCAACACCAACCGTTCTGACATCAGCTTAGCCCAAGGTCTTTTCCAGACCTAGCAACTCCCCTGCTCCTGGCTAGGACGCCTTAACGCCCTCAAAATGGTCCTTCTTCCAACAATCCTTTACCTGTTTCAAATGCTACCCATCCAGATACCAAACTCATACTTCAGGGAAACTATGGGCACCATGCTGAAATTCCTGTGCCAAGGGAACAAAGCTAGGATCCCCACAGGGACACTCACCCTTTCTAAAGAAAAAGGAGGTGTGGGCCTACCGGACTTGGAACTCTACTATAAGCCGCCCAACTTAGAGTCTTGATAGCCCACCTAAGAGCACAGCAAGATCCCCAATGTGTCGCTCTAGACAACACACACATGCACCCAGCGACTATCAGGGAATGGCTGTGGGTCCCAAAAAATAAGATCCCATGTAGGATTTGGGAACACCCGATTCTGGGGACAGTCTGGTATGTCTGGAAACAGTGCACAGAAATGGCAGGTGTTACGACATGGCCTGCACCGCTGGGACACAGGGAGTAAGAGATGCCATACAAAACACTGAAAGATTCCAGCCCTGGTTTGAGGCGGAACTGGAGAGAGTCGGACAGCTTTGGAGGGATGGGAGATTCATTACTATTCAAGAACTTGAGGAGATTCTGGGCATAGGCAAACTCCCAGTCTTTCTCTATCTCCAATTTAAGGGAGCACTAACAGGGCAGAGCTGGAAGGAACCGATTCAGAGGGACTTCACCCCATTTGAGAGCCTCCAGACAACAGGACTGAGGGGAGGGGGATGATTTCGGCCATGCACAAGGCCATAGTAGAATCAGGCAAGGGGTCCACGGACAAGCTAAGGGAAAGAGGGAAGAGAGATATGGGATGAAGGTTGGACCAGGTGGCAGGACGACCCGGTTAGACTCTCCAAGATGTGCCAGAATACCAGCCCCTTATGAAGGCGTGAATGTGGGTTATGGGCTGATTACCTACACATGTAGTAGGGGTGTCCTACGGTGCAGGTGTTCTGGCACAAAATCCTGGGTGGTTCAAGGAGCTTCATTGTATCCCCAGAGAGAAGGCCCCTCTGTTTGTCTTGTTCTGTTTAACAAGAACAGAAACGTGCTTCAGTGGTAAATTCCAACTTAACGTAACAAAAAAATGAATTATATTTCTTTAGAATCAAACTCTAAACGTATTGTGGGGGAAACCACATTAGTGCTCTTCAAAACTTCTTGGCAGCTATGTTCCTCTCTCTCTGGATAATCTACTCCAGAAGGGCAGCCTGTTGACCATTTTCTTTCCCCTCTGTACCAACAACCAGATTCTGATTACAAGATAGTCTCTCTTCTCTTCTACCTTGGCTTTGGCAATGTGGCTGTTATCATTTGTAGATTTGTATTTTGTAGCACATAAGCAGTACACTCTATAATCATTAAGCCTCTCAGCGTTCCCCTCTTGCCTTGAGTACTGTTCGTTACACCGGTTGTGCTGGTTTGTTACAAACTGTTTGCATAGGTATTGCTTGTAAACTTTAGGAACAATTACAGTTTTCCCATGTTTTTTTTGGCTTTCCACACTCTCATGTGCTTAGCTATACAGTCATTTGCTTTTAACAGGCATAACTTTTGTTGGTTTCGTATAGTTTGCATTCAAAATAAATTCTATTGTCGCTTTGACTAACGCGTGAGTGAATCAGCCTGCTGTGAACATGTGGATAGGATTGGAGCACTCCAGTCAACTGTAAGCTGTGAACTCACTGGGTAAATCACTTGTTTATGCTTCACTCAGCATTCAGAGGTCTTCAGGGCTTGGGGCTTCTTCCGGTCAGGTGGACAGCCTCCCCTCGTCCTTCTCTGCTTACGCCACCGATGATTGGGGCCTTCTCTGCTCCAGAGAGAGTCAGGTGCAACCCAGCTACCTTGACCCTCGCTGCTACTGCTTTCTGCTGTGCAAACTCTGCACAACGAAATATTCTCGGGTAAGCGTTGCATTCTCACACTTCCCTCTGCGCAACCTCTGCAATAGGGAGAGTCACAGACAAAGAGTCGTTCAGGACCTCCCATGGCTTCTGGTGACTCAGTGGTCCCGGCGTCTTCTCTCGCCTCAGAATTCCCACTTAGCGGCAACCACGGCTCGCATTGTTTCTTCCTCTGTCACGGTTCTACTTCTCTCTCTCTCTCCCTCTTTCTCTCTCTAATGCCTGCACCTGAGGGAGCTCTTTAAGCCTCTCAGTCGCCTTCAGGTGTAGGTCATTAACACCAATTAAGAGATTACTCCCACAGTAGTATTCCTCTGTATCCTTCTTCCTCGCATAGCTCTCAACTCACCTGCTTTTGGCGGGTGTCACCCGCCAAAGCATCTACACACCCGCCCCCCCGCCAGCTCATCTGTTTCACCCGCCTTGGCAAAGGTGGGAGCTACGATTCATATTTTTGCCGGGACCCGATTTCGAGATCCCGAAATCGGGTCCTGGCGCGAATCTTCCAGCGCGAATGGAGGCGTGAAAAGCAAGTGTCATGCTTTTCATGCCCCCATTTCCTCCCCCTTCCCCTCCCTGGCGCTCTCCTCCAATGAGAGGATTGTGCCTGGGAGCATTCCTCCCCACCCCCTCCCGTAAAAGGTCAGCGACATAGAAGTAGGACTGCCGTTTCATGTTTTTACGGCAGTCCTACTTTTATGTTTATGGCCTTTCTGGGTTTTCACCCGCCTTGGTATCAAAAAAGGTTGAGAGGTATGTCCTCGACCCAGTACTGAGGGAATTATGAGACTTGAAATCCCTGGCAACAAAGTTAGCTTTTCAAACTCTTTTTATTTGTCAATAGGCCATTAAAAGACTAGGGCTTTGGGGAAAGTTGAATTGTGGATTCTCCCTGTCTTCCGGACCTGTTTCCTCCCCCATATGATCCTCCTCAGAACACCACCCCAGGGTCGGGTTCAGGAAAAGTCTGCCTTCCCCAGGCCACATAAGGAAGGTCCCAGGTCAAGGTTTTGGGGGGAATCATTACAGATTCATCACACTAGCCAGCATGCCATGATTATTCTACAACCTTACCTTTAATTTAATTCTCTATTACTGCATTCCAATTGCTTATTTAGTAATTGACTTCATACTAGGGCAACACCCATTCTCTCTTGTCCACCAAGGCCAATCTGGAATGCAGGATGGAATCAAATGTTCTCATGTCAGTGGCCGCCAGAACTCCTAGGTCATTTAAAGCAAACCTCAAGGCTATCCCACATCAGCAACAGAACCTAACATAATACCACCACCACACTCGTAATGTCCTTCATGGAAGTTCTGATGGCCAACAAGGAAAGCTCATGATTACATTTTCTTCAAATCACTGAATACTTTGCATTAATCCCAGTGATCACTAAATTAAGCCTATGTATGCAGGTCTCAATGTGAGTGGTAATTATTTACAAATATGGTACATCAAATACTTACTTTTACAGTGGTTAGGCGCAAGAAAGCACAAACTATGGAGCACCACATTGAAACATGCTTGTATTACGTTCCTAATGTATGCATGTGTGCTAGTCATTTGAACTTTGAATGTCATATAGGTCTGGTCATTCTCAAATACCACCTGACAAGTGGACATGCAGTAAACATTTCTTTGACTTATCTAACAAATGTGCATGTGATTGCATTTTATTCATTGTGAATTTGCTCTGCATGTAAGCTATAGCAGAGCCCGCAACTGAGCCTGATTTATACTAGCCCCTATTCTACCTTTAGCACCTCACCCCATAGAATAAGCTCCACGAAAAAGGTGATCTAGCTATCTCAGATATTGACATAGCAATTCTTGCCATGCCTAAACACTTATTGCTACAGATATAATATTGTCACTCTACTAGTCAACTCTGCTAATAACTGAACATTCACTTGAAATTATAAATACTCTTTCCATGCAATGAAATGCTCATTTTACTTCATGTCTGTGTCGACTACGGTCTGCCAAAGCCTTTCACCACATGGCCCTTCAATGGCAGTAAGGCGCTGTACAAGTATCAAGTAACATTATATAGGACCCAATTCTGGCTTTCATCACATTACAAACTGCATGTGCTTGTCAAACAATGACTACAAGTAGGTGCCACTATCACACTTTCTTTTGTTTGTGTTTTGAAAGTACAGCAGTACAGTAATAAAACTCTGAGGAAATGGGCTCAAAACACTATGTTTTCATAGAATGGAAGACAGCAATTGCTTAAGTGCCGTCTTTTAACAAGCTAAAATTATACACCAAACTAAAATGGTCCGAATTCAGGCTGGTCTGCCAGATCATGGTAAAGAAAATGCTAAAATATATATATATATATATATATATATATATATTATATATATATATATATATATATATATATATATATAATATATATATATATATATGTATATATTCACTGACAAAAAAACGTTGTTAAAGGGACCTTATGGTTAAGTTGCACTAGTAAAAACCTATGCAATTCAATGGACAAACATTGTTAAAGGGACGTTATGGTTAAGTTGCACTAGTAAAAACCTATGCAATTCAATGGACAAACATTGTTACAGGGATGTTATGGTTACACGTAAAACCAAAAACCCCCAGAAATTAGCCAGGTATGGTACATTTGTGATGTTATCTTTGAGGTCATGGGTGTTAGTCCGTGCAGTGCACAGTGGTAGTGCAAGTTATGGTTGCGTACCTTACCATAACTGGTGAATTTCTTGGGTTTTTCGGTTTTACCTCTAACCATAACGTCCCTGTAACAACATTTGTCCATTGAATTGCATAGGTTTTTACTAGTGCAACTTAACCATAACGTCCCTTTAACAACATTTTTTGTCAGTGAATTTCATTGGTTTTTAGCAGGATACTCTTAGTTTGTAAAGATGTACTGTGCAACATACGGATTATGCATCTGTTTACGGAGATCAGGTGGCATCCCACCTGCTCAGGAAGGCAAGTGCTCTCTTACATAGTGGTACCAATCACCAAACTCAAGGAGCATATACAAACAGCACCATGTACAAGAATTGCAAGGGAAAATAGAGTATGTTTGCAAATTGTGTACTTATGAATCAAGCAGGACAAAGGCATAGGGAGTACACTATAACGGAATGCATCAACAACCGATGTGACGTCTGCCTTCAACAATCTTACTGCACTGCTACTGTAAATGGGAACAAAGAACGAACGGCCAGAGTAAGGAGTAGAAAGTACTAAGGCCAGAGCGTCACTACAATGTAGTAAGGACACTAAACTTTGTGTAATAATTGCACAGGTGCTGCAGTATACAATATTAGAGAAGCATAGCATGTCTTCGTTGTAACGCAGCAATGGCAAGCACCTTAGAGTGGCAGGAAGAACATTTACCTCATGACGCAATGACTTAATGTAGTAACCCCATTGGTGCACACAGTAGTGAGAACCATACGTTATGTAATATATATTGCTGCATGTACACCAAACTCATTCTCTTTTCGGTAAGAGAACATATTGGAAAGGAAAGCTAGGCAGTGCAAGCGGCAACCCTTCGACAACACCATACAAGCATAGGCAGGGGAGAGAAACTGTGCATAGGGAAATGGACAGAATGAAAGGCAAAGTGGACAAATTGATAAACAAATGTGCGCCTTAAAGATTGCGTACAATGATATATTTTGGACAAAATGAAACAGCACTGGCACACCTGCATGTGTACTCCTTCTCCATGTCAGAGGCCGCCATCCCCTCAAAATCTGTGTGATGGGAGACGTTACAGTGATACATCAATCTCTTTCTTCCCTCACAACCAAGTTGTGCAAATCCCCATTTCCCCACAATAAGTATCCACTTCTACTACCCCTTCCCTTTGCTAAAGGTGTGTATGAATGTGTACAAGTAAATGTTAATAATGAAAATGTTGCTGAGTGTATGTGTGGTATTGTTTTTTTCCTGAAATGCCATTCTGACTCAGCAGCACACAGTCCTCGTTGCAATGATCACAATTCAGAAAAGGGTAGGTGTCCTACGGACACCGCAGCTGCCCAGCCTATCCATAATGACAATGGATGCATCCGTATTGCACCAGCAGGCTCTGCATGTCCGAATGTTGTACACCAACTATCAATGCGTGTGGGAGCAGACGTTTGTTTGTTGTACAAGTACAAGCATGTGTATGTGTTCCTCTGTGTCCTGGTAACATCGGCACTGTGCAACATATACGATGGAACGTTAATTAGGTCAAGATGGCCACCCACGTTTTACAGGTAGCTATACAAATAAACATCCCACCTCCTGTACCCTATAATTAGCCAGCATCTCCCAAAATTGTTGGCGCATGTGTAGCGCACTATTAGTCAGTCAGTAAAGCAGTGGCAACAGTGTGCATAGGACACCCACGCGCATGTGCACAACGTATTCCACCCAAAATGCGTCCAGTGGACAGCCGTCCCAAAGGAGATTAGTGGCAACGTCACAATGCGACCGCGCCCAAACTCTCCACAATGTGCTGTTGCACATGTATGTACGGTTTTGAACAATGTAGGCCTATTTTCCGGGTGAAAGTTCTCCCTACAAAAGGGCACACCCCAGAGCTGCGCCGCAATCTGTTTGCAGCTTTTCAGAACAGAGTAGCAGGCCATAAAGGTTTGCCCTGTAAGTGATGGTGGTCTAAATCTGCTGTGCTACAGTGCGTTTGCAACTAATAACAACCATGTCAGTCCGGCTGAGTATGCACAGTAATGGAGAAAATTAAGAACGGCCCTTGCTGTAACCCACACACGCAGCAGCGATAGTCCCCATCGTCCCAATTCCATGGGTAGCTTTGCTTTTGTGTTTTCTTGTGCTCATTTTATTACAGTAAACTCTTCACAGAATCCTGTAGATGGGCAAATAAAACTGCATTACCAATGGGCAACAAAAAAATCCCATTTGCTTGGAAAAACTCTGCATTTCCACAACTAATCAGGTAATTGCTGCAGAAGAACATCCCAAGAGCGGCCAAAAAAGTATACATGCTTCTGTTGATGAGACCCCTTCTGGCTTCTGGCTGGCTACAGCAATCATTGGAATAGGCCCATACTAATCTTGGTGGTATACATGAGAAAAGCACATCGGCAGTGGTAAAAATGCACTGCACTACTTTCATCACTTTCTTCAGTTGACGGCACAGATGGGAACAAGGCATGGAACCCAAATCCAACACTCCATAGTGCAAGACCACACTATGTACAGTAGATAAAGTGGCCACTTGTCGACATACTGCAAGCACAGTGCCGAAACTGCACACAGCACCACAAATCCTCCACTCCCTCCAAATGAAAACTGCCATAAAAGCCTTTTTTGGTGACATACTGGAACAGATCTTCGACAAAGGCATCACCGACTATCAAGACAGTGCGTCTCACCATCTATGCCTTCTACCCTCGGTACACATAGAAATGGAAAAATATACTACCGCTCTTTCCTGTGACTCACACCTGGAGCACCTGATTTGACAATACCCACAGACCCATTTCCATTGGCCAGCTTTGTGAGAAGTGCATATTATGGCACCTGCACTACCCTAAGTACCGCAAGGGCTGCACCCCAGTGAAGCAGGAGGAGCCCTTCTTCCTATTGCCGCACACCCTGAGCACCTGATTGGACAATCCCCACAGTCCCATTTCCATGGCCGCCATCCTGAAAATCCCCAGATGTGACTTTCGTGCTGCGTGTGGGTGTGGCAGGATAACTTGCAACCAGGGTAGGGGGACTTCGTTGTAGGGGGCTTTTTTTAGATGCTTCTAGAGAAACACCTTTTTTCGGTTTTTATTTGATTATTGCTTTTCTGTGCGCACATAATTACAGTAAACGCTTCACCGCATCCTGTAGATGGGCAAACAAAACTGCATTACCAATGGGTGACAACAAAATGCCATTTTCTTGCAAAATCTCTGCATTTCTAACTAATGAGGTCATTGTTGCAGTACAACATTCCACGAGCGGACAAAAAAGTGTACATTCTTCTGTTGATGAGTAACCTTCCTTCGTCCGGCTCGGAAAAACATACATGAGAAATGCCCCATACTATTCGTGGTGTTATGGATGAGAAAAGCGCCTTGGCAATGGGGAAAAGCTTTTTCACTTCATTCAGCAATCTCCTTAGTCGACAGAACAAATGTAAGCAAGCCATGTAACCAATATGCATGCCGCCGTAGTGGATGACGATAACATCGAGATTAGCAAAAGTGGCCGGTCTTTTGCAAAGTGCATGCATATCGCCGAACTGCACTCATAGACAGTGCTCCACAATGTGTCCACTCCTTCCAAACCAAAATTGCTGTCAAAGTGCAGATCTATGACAAAGTGATCACCTACAGTCAACACAATGTGTTTCGTCATGTCAGCCACCCTCACCACGCAGAGTATAATGTACAACATGGGGCCCGCCCCTTCCTGTGAATCACATCCACAGTACCTGATTGGATAATCCCCACAGAGCCATGTCCATTGGGCAGCATTTTGAGAAGCACAGATTGTGGCACATGCGTTTCCCAAAGTATCGCGAGGGCCGCACACCAGTAAAGCAGGAGCAGTCCTTCTTTCCTTTCCACTACCTTTAGTCCACCACTACCTCATTGGGTATGGGTAAATAGGCACACATGATTCCATCAATACCATCCAAGACATTAGCATCTAACACTGTCAGTTCTGCACACCATTTCTTAGGTACTGTTAGAAAAACAGCCTGCTAGTGTGCTGTCACTGGACATCACGTCCTGTAGAAAGTTCAGTAAAAGATTGCAAGATTTCTGCATCCACATGACCACCCATCACCAAAAAAGAGAGGTACGAAATCTTTTTCTGCAGTATGTTTAGAAATGTGTTATAAGTGCCTCTGCACACGGTATCTGGCACTGAGCGGCCATTACGTTCTTTACAAGCATACTGTTTTTTCCATCCCCTACCATCAAGTGGCACTTCAGTGGTAAGTGCTTGCAACGTTTTCATTTACCCATATCATACATTGTAATATCGAAACAGGAACTATCTGCTTTCCTTCCGACAATGCTACGAAATGTGTTCCCCACTAACCCACCTCCTACTTAAATCATAAAAATATGCCACCAAAAGCAGTATTCCATGTATCGTACCAACCAAAAGCAACTGTCCAAAAGATCACTGTCTGCACAGCTGTATGTCTTTCTAGGCTGCACTATTGCAACAGTTATTTTTTAATATCTGCCCGCTTCTACACTCCGCCCTCTGGAATGTATCCAGAAGAGCAGTGCGTGACTTGGGATGCTATCTCTCCTGCACTGAAATGCCTCCAATAGCTCCCAGTGGCTGTGAGGAATGAAGTGAAAACACTCTGCATTATGCAGAAGACCTTCTGGGTCCTGCGACCTCAATACATTCAACTCTAGCTTCCTATACATCTCTGTGCACAAGCTCTTCCCTCATCCGCCTCCAACTCCCTCAGGGTCAGTTGCTTCAGGAAGAAACCAGTTGGTGGTAGATGTTGTTTTTCACCTAGGGCCTCCCACTGCAACAGCCTCCCAGCCTCCCTGAAACTTGAGGAGAACCATCGCCGGTTCCAAAAGCACCTCAAAGCCTTTCTCTTAGCGTCTGCTGTTTCTGCTCCTCTCCCCAGCAGACTGCCTGACGTAAACTGATTCTGCACTGGTTACCTGGTGACTGTGTGATGTTGGGCCCATGTCATCTCCCCCGCCAGGCGAACCCTTGCTCTGCCTTTCTACCAAACCCCGCACTTGGGGACTAGTTTCTGTGTCCCTAACAGTTCCTCCACCACCTAATGTGTGCACTTATCCGTGCACTTGTCACAATCAACCCGTATTTTTACTTATTGTCATTTGTTCTTCTCCCCATGTACTGTACCTTCCCCTCCCTACAACCATGCACTTGGGCGATCTAAGTCACACCTGGCATAGTAGGGTCGCTGTCTCTGTCTTCTCTCTGTTCTGCCTCCCTTTCCTCATTGTGCTTTGCTAAACATGTATATAGGAGTATTACAAATGCCATAGCATACAATTACACATCATATGATAGCATACACACAATGCATTCATAACAGTAGGATGCCTGCCACTTACTGTGTACACTGCAAAGTTTTTTTTTGTGTTCCGCAGTCCCCCACTTACTTCACACTTTAAAAAAAATATGACTTAAAAGCAGCACTGCATGCACGTTGCCAACTTCAAACAAATACATATAGGTCATGCATACACCCAGGATGCCTGCCCTTTACCTTGCACAATTCCACCATAGCCTTCTGCACTACTTTGTACAAAGAGACCTTCTGCCATAGTGTTTGCGTACACACCAGAACCATGAACCTTATACAGCAGTGTCTTTCGCTCCACAGTTTTGTTTCCATGGCTCCCATCCTGAAAATGACTGGATGTGGCATGTGTAATCGTGAAAGTACAGCGTAATCCGCTGAGTTTTCATGCTAGGGACGGGGGAATGTAAAACAGGGTTGGGGGTTGGGTCTGTAGTTCTGTCTCAGAAAAGGTATTTTTTTTTTTTTTTTTTTTTTTGGCCTGTTATTGTTATGTACGTGCTTGCATCCAATTCTTTTTATTTTTTTTTATCTCTTTCGATGAGTTTCTGTTTGCTTCTCCTGCTGACATTTGTACGGACTGAACGTCAAAGCTTCTCTTACATTTCTACAGGATTCTCTGCAATGCTTCGTGCAGATTGTCAAACAACACAGCATTGCCAATGGAGGCACAAAAAATGCCATTTCCTTGTAATCACTGCAGATCTTGCTTGTTAATGCTGTCATAGTCGGTGTAGAACATCCCAGCAGTGCACATAAAGTCACACAGGCTTCTGTTTATGAAACACCTCCGGACCTCTGGCTGTGGACAAATTACACCGGCATGGTCCCGCACACCTCTTGGTGGTATGGATGAGAACATCACCTTGGCAGTGGGAAAAATCTGCATTACTGCTGTCATCAAATTATTTAGGAGACGGAGCAAACGTGCGCACAACATGTACCCCAAATGTAGTGCTCCATAATGCACGACTACAACATCCACGGTACCGACAGAGGCCACACATGTACAATGTGTCCACTCCTTCCAAACCGAAATTGCTGTCAAAGTGCAGATCTATGACAAAGGGATCACCTACAGTCAATACAATGTGTTTCGTCATGTCAGCCACCCTCACTACGCAGAGTATAATGTACAACAGGTGGACAGCCCCTTCCTGAGAATCACACCCACAGTACCTGATTGGATAATCCCCACAGTGCCATGTCCATTGGGCAGCATGGTGAGAAGCACAGATTGTGGCACATGCGTTTCCCAAAGTACCGCAAGGGCCGCATGACAGTAAAGCAGGAGCAGTCCTTCTTTCCTTTCCACTACCTTTTGTCCACCACTACCTCATTGGGTATGGGTAAATAGGCACACATGATTCCATCAATGCCATCCAAGACATTAGCATCTAACACTGTCAGTTCTGCACACCACTTCGTAGGTACTGTTAGAAAAACAGCCTGCTAGTGTGCTGTCACTGGACATCACGTCCAGTGGAAAGTTCAGTAAAAGATTGCAAGATTTGTGCATCCACATTCATCCACATGACCACCCATCACCAGAAAATAGAGGTATGAAATCGTTTTCTGCAGTATGTTTAGAACTGTGTTATAAGTGACTGGACATGGTATCTGCCACTGAGCGGACATTACGTTCTTTACAAGCATACTGTTTTTTTTTCCGTCCCCTACCATCAAGTGGCACTTCAGTGGTAAGTGCTTGCAATGTTTTCATTTACCCATATAATACATTGTAATATTGAAAAAGGAACTCTCTGCTTTCCTTCCAACAATGCTACGAAATGTGTTCTCCACTAACCCGCCTCCTACATAAATCGTAAAAATATGCCACCAAAAGCAGTATTGCATGTATCGTACCAACCAAAATCAACTGTCCAAAAGATCACTATCTGCACAGCTGCATGTCTTTCTAGGCTGCACTATTGCAACAGTTTTTTAAAAAAAATCTGCCCGCTTCTACAACATCCACGGTAACGACAGAGGCCACACATGTACAAAGGAGAACCATGGCACCGAAACCCCACTCATACACTGTGCCCCAAAAAGCCTCCACTCCTTCCAACTAAAAGTTAATATCAAAGCTTCTTTCCACTGCATACCTGTGCAGATCTTGCACACAGCTATCACCCACGATCAGCACGCGGCATCTGTGCATCTCTGCCAACCTCACTGCAGCGAGGTTTCGGGAAATATATTATCGCCCCATCCTGTGAAGCACACCCTCGACACCTGATTGGATAATCCCCACAGTTCTATTTGCAAAGGCACCATGGTGAGAAGGGCAGATAGTGCCATGTGCGCCTTCCCAGCTACAGCCAGGTCCACACCCCAGTAAAGAATAGCCACTCCTTCTTCCGTTTCCACTATTCTATTGGCAACACTCCTGCATTAGGTAGTATTAAATAGTCACACATGCATGTAGCATTCACATCCAAGCCCTACACATCAAACACTATCATTTCTTTACAGCACTGCAGACGTACCGTTACACACTCACAGTACAGGTCTTGTGTCATGTGAAAGCAACTTCAGATAACAGTTCTCCAAACCTATCCACGCTTTCAGCTTTCAGCGTCCACATTCACCCAGAGCTGCACCCAGCACCACGAACTGCATGTGACAATATTTATTTTCCTCCAAGCACTCCACCACCTGCAAAGATACAATACTTCAAAGTGTAGTCCAATAGTTAGTAATCTACGCAATGCACACTACCCAAGCACCTATACTATGCAGGTGAACCCTATGCACTGGCACACACACACACACACTTTCTCAACAAAGCACTCAGTGGACACACTGCAGAACTGTTCACTCCATAAACTCCTGACATGCACTGGAAAATGTACTGATATGATGTCATCTTTGATGTCCTGGGTGTTAGTCTTAGCAGTGCACGGTGGTAGCGCAAGTTATGGTTGCGTACTTTGGAATGGCTAGAAGAAAATTTTCCTCAGGACGAAATGATTGAAAACAGTGATACTAATGGTAGACAATACACTTCTCTAAATAAACCAATTAATAACCATTATTTTATTTGTACTTAACATATATATTTTTTTAACAGAACATACAGACAATAAGAATAATACTGAAACAGACACCTTGGAAAATCATCTACAGCGTTTAGAGCAAAAAATGGATCAATTAATGACCAATTTCATTATTTTGAAAAACTTTGTAGAGGACCATATAAAGGAAAAAATTAAATATAACTGCCCCATATGTGCCTGTACTCCTTCTCCATGTCCCAGCCAACCATCCCCAAAAAATCCCCATCACGAAAAAAATGATGATGAGACTTCAATCCCTTCCTCTCCTACCATCCAAACCCCTTATTCCCCTGTATTTGTATCAATGTCTGCTTCCCCCTCTCTTTCATCATTTTTATATTTTTATACAATAATAAAATATTATGTCTGCTGTCACACTATTCCTCTGTGTCTTGTTTTTAAAAAAAAACGCTGTTAGGGTGTCCATGGACAGCGCGGGTGACCGTAATGTCTGCAATGTACCAAAATGGGAGTGTCCTAAGGACATTATACCTGTTTGCACTGTCCGCAATCAAAATGGAGGTGTCCGCAGGACACTAAGGTCCTCATTACATGGTAGGCGGTAACCATGGCACTGTTAGCGCCATGGTTGCTGCCGGTATTTTACTGTGTCCGCCTTGGTGGATGGTGGAATTACCGCCCTACTCCAAGGTGAGCGGGGGCGGTAATTCCCCATTCACCAAGGTCTTTCCCCATTCCCATTAGCACCAAGGTCCCTTTGTGGGTTCGTTTTTTAACGCCTGCTAAAAGCAGGCGATAAAGTACCAACCCGCAAAGGGACCTCGTAATAAGGCGGTAAGGGTTAACGGTCACCGGTAGCATTACCGGTGACAGTTAACCCTTACCGCCTTCCGTGTAATGAGGCCCTAAATCTGTATGCATGTCAGCAACTATTCCAAATAAGGTGTCATTAGGATATGCACCCTGTTCGCATTGTCTGCAACCAGAATTAATATGAACATAGAACACATAGGCCGTCTGCCTGTCCGCAAAGTTGTGACGCACATTTAATTTGTTCGGGGACCTGAACACTGTCCATAGAACACCTGCACGCATGCATATCGCACCCTTGGGTCCTAAGAACATCGGGCCTGTCCGTAACTGTCTGCTGCATGTGTATCGCACTTTTAATTAGTTTGGGGACACAAACACTGTCCGTAGAACACCTGCACGCATATGTACACCCGAAACCGTGCATTTGGTGTCCTATGGACACACGTCCCATTCGCGAACATGTCATCGATGTCCTCATGTGACCGCACCCACGCTAAGCGTGGTTCCTTGTTCACGAACACAGTCCTGGCCCCCGGACACCTAAAAAGTGTTTTTTTGAACAATCCAAGGTATTTTCCTGTGTAAGGTTACCCTTGCACATGTCCCAGACCATGTCCCTAGTGATCTACATACTTTTAGGAACTTTCTGAGCCCTTTTTTGGTGTTCGAAGTGTTTGCGGACAGCGCGGTTGTCCGCAAAGCACTCTCCAGCACCCCTATAAAAGGCCACACCCCAGAGCTGATCCTCATTCTGATTTTAGATTTCAAGACCAGAGCATTGCTCCAGATTGCTGGTTATCAGAAAATGCTTTTGCTGCGTTGTGCTCTTTTACATTTGGAGAAGATGGCAACCATGGTGAGTCCTGCTCCTGCTGCCTCAACATCAGCACCATCCCCAAACCCTCCACCACCACCACCTCCCCAAGGACCTGCAGAGGGGAACAGGCATGAGGATGCAGAGGTGGATGAAGAGGATGACAAGGATGAGGTAGTGGAAGTCCCTACTACTAGCACTCACTTTGAGTCTTGGGTATGGAGGTTGTTTGCCACTCTTGATGGAGTATCGAAAGCTTGTGCAAACAAGGTGCGATGCACTCAGTGCCAGTTGGTGCTGAGTCATAGCAAACCAGGTTTGTACAGCTACGGTACTACCTCAATGAAGCGACACCTTAAGTCATTCCACGGTGGGGCTATTCGTAATGTTGTACCTTGCGATAAACGTAGTAGGTTGAGTTCCTCTGCAGCATCCTCCGTTTCTGCTCCTGCCACTACAAGAGGCACTCCTGTGGGTCAGCGAATCCCTCCAGCTGCCTCGCAGGCCACATGTGATGGTGTACACCCTTACCTTATGAGGGTCGCAGTATTCTGTATGTACTGCATCGCAGTACTCTGCAGGGGGAGACCCTTCAAAGTGCTTTCGAAGCTGCAATCCGGGAGCATGAGAAGGACTGCCACCTACCTGAATAAGGCCCACCCTACATCCTCCTCTCTCCACCAGCCCTTTCTTATCCCAGTGGTTGGTGTCCCTTCCTTACCCTCCCTTCCCTTCCTTTCCTTATGTGTCATGTCTGAAAACCCCAAAAACAAATACAAAACAACAACCCCGACCAAAAAAGGCTCTTTTCAGAGCCACCTTTCACAGTTCAAAAATAGAAGTGCCAATGAAATACTGCAGGGCCCTGTGCATTTTCAGAAATCCATGGAGGGTTTGCGGACATTTAACATTTTTGGGGTGCTGCCCTATCAAAACCATTGCACTCTTCTCTGGGAGGAAGTGGTGGCTCTGAAAAGAGCCTTTTGGTGGTGTTTTTTGTGTTTCAAAAACTTCAAATGGTCAACGCCTACTGGAAAAAGGATTGCTATAGTTCCAAAAAGGGTTGCAATGCATTTTGTATATTTCACAGAAAAATCTGATTGCCAGCATAAGTAAGATGTACTCCATCTCTGTGAAAAATGTGTGTACTACGGAACATAATATTTTCATTGTGAAAAGAGGACATGCCAACATCTCTCAAAAATGCACAAATAGCTTTGTTGACATTGCGCTTCGCTTTCTCCATTTGTGGACCAAATTAAGAAGAACGCAGCCACATTTGTCTATGCGCAAAACGAGAAACAATTACCTGGGACTTTGGAAACATGTCCATGACTTTCACAAGTCCTTCTTTCATTGAAAATTGCAAAGAGATTCCAGAGACATGTCCTAAACTGTTCCCTCCACAATGAATAATAATAAAATCTGAATGACGCTGTGTCACCAAAGTATCACAAAGAGGTACCAAATCCAGCCACTTTATTCCATGCACTGCATGCCAGTGCACTTCCACATGAGCAAATCCAAGATGTGCAGCCACTCCACAGTGATCTGCATGCACCTCCAACCAATTTATCCATGAGTCTCCCAAAATACAGACAATCTGCCTTCTGAAAGACACAGCCATAGCTAACTGCTCTCCTCTCAGGAAAAAGACTTTCTGAGAAAGTATCTCCTTACACATCACACCCAGTAAACCTTATTGACCCATCCCTTGCCCTGCTCAGTCTCATTTGCATGCCTCACAGCCTCAAAATCCCTATATGTAATATGCGCTGTCTGCAGACAAACACGGTGTCCACGGACAAATCGTAAAATCTGAGAGTGGGGAATGAAAATTTAAATAGTGTGCCCCATTTCCCCTCTGAAAAGAGCTTTTTTTTTTTCTTTTTTTAAGATGCTTCAGAAATACCTTTTATTTTGTACTTTTTTTTGTTTGTTTTTCCTTATTTTCATCCAAATATCTTTAAATTAGCTCCTCCAAAGCAATCCTTATATTCCAAAACAGCATGGCATTTCAAATGAAAGATAAAGACATCTGCTTTAAAGTAAACCACATTACCAGATTCAACTATTACAGCTACCAAAATTCCTTGAGACTGAAATTGAAACTAATCAGTAACACCTGAAAAGAAAGGCTGCCATCTTGAAGATTGTTAGAGAGATGAAAGCGCTTGGAGGAGAAGATCAACTGAACTACAGCAGGTATTCATGACTGGGAACTAGAGTGCGTGACCCATCTTCCTTTTTCTACTTAATGTTACAAGAATCCCGGGCTCCAGTGGCAGCGGCACCAGGGTTAACATGCACCACATAGGAGAGCCATAATTATGGTTTTCCCCCTCCCCCAATTATGGGAAAGAATTGTACTTTTGGAGGGGAGTTGGTTCCTGGTCACCTGAATTGAAAAAACTGTGCTATTACTACAGCTACCAAAATTCCTTGAGACTGAAATTGAAACTAATCAGTAACACCTGAAAAGAAAGGCTGCCTTCTTGAAGATTGTTAGAGAGATGAAAGGGCTTGGAGGAGAAGAGCAACTGAACTACAGCAGGTGCTCATGACTGGGAACTAGAGTGCGTGACTCATCTTCCTTTTTCTACATAATGTTACAAGAATCCCGGGCTCCAGAGAAAGCGGCACCAGGGTTAACATGCACCACTTAGGAGAGCGATAATTATGGTTTTCCCCCTCCCCAATTATGGGAAAGAATTGTACTTTTGGAGGGGAGTTGGTTCCTGGTCACCTGAATTGAAAAAACTGTGCTATTACTACAGCTACCAGAATTTCTTGAGACTGAAATTGAAACTAATCAGTAACACTTGAAAAGAAAGACTGCCTCCCTAAAAATGGTTAGAGACATGAAAGCGCTTGGAGGAGAAGATCAACTGAACTGCAGCAGGTATACATGACTGGGAACTAGAGGGCGCGCTGCATCTTCCTTTTTCTACATTACTAGATTCAATGTTGTCTTTATTGCAAAAGAACATCCCAGCTCTAATCATAAAAGCAAACATGCCTTGGTTAATTAAACACCTAGCAACATTTTTCTGAGGACAAAAAAACAGAACTATTGTCCCATACTGCCCTAGGTAACAAAGCAGACAAAATAACGTTGGCATTTGGAAGAACTTTTATGACTGCCTGAACCAAGTTTTGCAGATCTTACAACAAAGTAGGGGCACTGACATAGTCCAAATGCACAGCACCACAGTGCACGACAATTACGTCTGGACTATTAAAACTAGCCATATCCTGACAAATTTCCAGCATTGCCTGCAAATTAAAACCAAGCAGAGTGCACCACACCAGCTCCCCTCCTTTTATGTCAAAATTGTTCGCCACATTCCTAGATTTAGCATACTTCTCCAAACGATTCACAAATATGTCTCCAACCACCAACCCACTGACTTTCTCCACCTCTGCCATCTTCACTACACACAGCCTCTCTCAATGCAAAGCAGAACCTCAACACCTGATTGGCTAATCCCCAAAATACACTCCCATTTCCTGCTCGGATATCCCGGATGTGGCACGCCCTGTCCGAGAACACCCACAGTGCCTTTGGAGCGCGTAACAATGGGGCAGCCCTTCTACCCTTTCCACTTCACTCTCTGCACAATTCCCTCATTGGCTACTGTTAAGCAGTGCCACAACCATCCACCAATCACATCCAAGAACTCTACATCTAACTCCATCATCATAGTTCAGTAGATTAGATGTACAGTTGAGTACAATTGGGCTGTGATTGCAAAGCACCTACAGCAACAACTACTGTGAAACACTCCAAGATTTCTACTTGCAGATTCATGCACATCCACATGCATGAACACAAACTACAGGCATGAATGGTTTCTGCACAGTACATGTACAGCTCTTGTATAAATGCATATAAACAGGGTACCTGCTACTTACCCTGCATAACCTGTAAAAAAAAGCTTACTGTCATTTCTCCCATCTGCTATGATGAAGTGTCACTTGCAAAGCTGTCAGCTCTCCAAATTTTTATTTACCCATATTACTAATTGTAATCTGCAAACTGTTATTTTCTTCATTCATTCTGTCATTTGTGTAACCACTGCCACCTATGTATCCACATTTCAACCATCATAGAATTTAATGCATTATAGTGCATAGGATGTACATACAATTTCCTTTCTATACATTCTGGATACTTTACATACAATCTATCATTTGAACTTCCTTTAGGAATGATTTTAGTAGTAATCAGACACAACACACAAAGCTATCTAACAAAGTGTCATTTCACGTTAAAAGATGGGAGAAATAACAGTATAATTGTGGGAAAAGGCTTTGTAAGGTGTTATAAAGTGACACACAGCCAGGATGAGTACATGCATCATTATTCGTGCACACAGATAGCCTATGTCATTGGAAACGCTCCCAATGAAACAACACCACTGCCTCTACAACTGTTCATCCAATCTAGACTGCTCTCCCATTCCAGCTGGTTGCCCATTCCATTCTAGAATTTACAACAGCATTCAACTATACACAGGTGCAGTCATGTCCATCACATCATGTACAACTATGTACAACCAGTGTAGTAAACCAACACATGTAACATCTCCCCTTCAGTCTACAACGCAATCACCAAACCCTTCATTGCAACCCTTACTTTATTTCAGACTCTCCCATCTCCAAGCACCATAGGATCACCCAGTAGTTTGCTAATCACCTGCACGCTGGTAAACTTGCTTTGTCCCTTTGCCACTTTTCCAGGTTTTCTTATTTGAACCTTCTCCCCTACAACTATCCTGGAGAGTAATAAGCTACTGAACCCATCAAATCCTTCTGCTTTATTTCCCACACCTTCACAAATGCATACATTGCATGCTTTTCCCCATAGTTCCTGCCATTTACCCTGTATAAATAGCAAGAAAAGCATACAGTTATTTCTCCTATCTCCTAACATCCAATAACACCTCCTTAAAAAGGCAAGTGAGCTATGTGTGCTTACTATTGTAATCATTTCTAAGGCAAGTTCAACTGACAGATACTAAGTAAACTATACAGAATGCACATAGTCAAAGGAAACTGCATCTACATGCTATGCACAGTTATCAGAAAGCACTACTACTGCAAAAGCAAACAAATTCATGTCTACATTAACAACAATGCTTTTAACACACATATTGACTAACTTATTTTTTTCACAATTGCAGTGAAGACCACTCTCCTGAAAACCAGCAGCGTCTAAAGTACGCACCAAAACTCAGAAGAAACCTACTCTTTCCATCCAAAATAGTAAGTGCAATACTGCCATAATGTTCTAACTGTTACTCAAACAGTGTAGAATTCTAGTATTGTAGAACAAACAATTGTATTAACCCTGCAGCATTAGATTCAGTATTACTGCTTGCCCCTCAGCAGGTGCATACTTTGTATTGTCATCTGAACACCAGTATAGTAACACACAAATATGAGAATAGCCTTCCCAACCTGAAGTAACTGCCCATTGCATAATCACACACCTATACATACATTCTTACCATCATACTCAGACACTCATGCACAAAGCACATATACACTGCACAACATCCCAACCCACACTTTCTTTTCTCCAACAGACCCCAAATAATGTCTACCAAAAAGCAACTCTGTAGAAAGCAACGCAGAAGTAGATACAATCAAAATAAAAGTGTCCAAAATAAGCATCCACCTCTAGCAGAATTTGTACAAAAAGTTCAAACAAAACATCTAATACAGTCACTAAGTGAAACAAAATCAGCTTCCAGTAAAGAAACTTTGCCTCCTCTTTCAAAATATAAAACAAAACAGAAAGTGATTAAGAAGACTGCAGCTACCACTAGTGCTAACACTGCACCTATAAATCTTGATGTAGCCACAAGTAAGCATAACAAAAAAAATATTTTACAAAAAATGTTCAGCCACAGAGTCCTTCAGAATCTTATAAAAACAGGAGCGAAATCACGGACAACCCTTAAAACCTACTGTAGAATATTAATCCTAGAAGCTCTCATAGACAGTCCAATTCTTATCAAAAGGAAATTATTTATTTTAGTTTTAAACAGAATGAAACCACTAACAAAACTAACAGCTAAACTACAAAAAAGACTTCTCAAGAAACAGAATATCAACAAAGATAGCTTCGCAAACATCCGTGGAGGTGAATGGAGTCACACCACCAGCACAGAACCATATTTCAATGAAGAAGCATACAAACAAAAGCAAAGAACCCCAATTGCCATACATAGCAGTGGACGAGGGTATGAAAAACTTAACAATACCATTCTGGAGCAAGAAACGCTGCTCACAATAATATCCCGAGATCAACTCTCCAATCCTCTAAACCAATGCATCCAGTCTACAAATGGCCGTGCACATAAATGTGTAACATAGGCAAAAAATCTTTCACATCTTTACTCCAGTTCCTCAATCAGTATGTGAAAGGCAAGGACAAATTGAAAATAAAATTATTACAAAGTATGCACTCCTGTCCAGTGCGCAAATACAAAGGACTATAAAGACATTCATTAGCCTGCATTTCTGGACCTATTTGCAAAAGCACCTTCCACCATATCAAAATGATATCATCACACCATTCAACTATAAGAAATCTGGTTCATAAACTGTACTATGCCAAAAGTCCTGCTTTAGCACTAGCCAATTTAAATAACAATCTTCTACATGGTACAGCCAAAGAACTACTCGAAGAAATAGAGCATATCCAGAGAAAATATTTTGAAAGTGAAAGCCACTTACAAAATGCAATAGCTTTATAACAGACCAGCAACAACTTTACAGATGGTAACCTTCTACTGCACACATACAAAAAAGAAATAATAAAGTTCAAATGTACATCTGCTGAAATACCAAACCATGTGTGTATGTGTTGCCGCAGGACTTTTTAAAAGAATAGCACAAAAACTGTAGACATAATGTACAAAGTAGAAGACAATGAAGATTCCAACTGGTTCCAATTAGCTCTCTATCTTATAGCAGAAAACAAATACGAAATTACTGACCCCTTAATACTTTCCAGTTACTGCACTGCAAAACTTGACAACAGCCAAACACCTTCACATGCTATCACATAACTTGGAATTATTCCCACTGCCAAAACCCCTGCAACAACTTAACTTGTATGAGAGCATCATAATTCAAACAGTGCACCCATTTCAAGCAATAATAAGCCTTCAACCAAAAACAGCAAAACTACCTCCCTCTGAATTACTGAAAGGCATTCATGGCAAAGTAGTTTATTTGCTATTAGTTCTTAAAGAAAATGTACACACTCTGGGAGTGCAACGTCCAATAGATCAATCTTTAATTATCTTAGTAAATGGCGTACCTAGAAAAGACAAAAACATTTGGCAACAAATTGTGGACTTACATAAGCCCTGCAATATCTAAAAGACAACAATGAACACTATGAAGAAATAAATATTGATGAAAACCTGAGGGAAACCACCAAAATAATTCAAGACTCATCAGAAACTGGTCAATTTCAACTTCTAGATCCTGCTACAGAATCCAATATTTTATATTTTATACCATTATACAATTCAAACATTACACTCTAAAGACACCATAGATAATGCACTGGAAACTTACCAAATGTGACAAGCCAAAGGATCTCCAATCAGCATATGGAAGAAAGTATAGAAGCACGTGGCTTTCCTCTACTCTTTCCTACTGCAAAAGGAGGAAGGTACGATGAAAGACTGTCATGCATCATGACCACATGCCCACTAGACTCCCTGCAGCATGCCCCGCAGCACGTCTAATCCCAACATTCGGTAAACATGTAAGAAGGGGGGCGCCTGAGCAGCTTGAGGTCCATACCTTACATCACAGCAGAAGTCACATTTGGTCTGGGTTGTATCCATTTCTGCATTGGCAACTGCCGTGGCGCATTGGGTCAGGCAGAGTCAGGCGGTCACGTTCACTTCTGGATCATGTGACAAGGAGATCCCGATCACGTGATTCTGTTTTTGGTCATGTGACTAGGAATCAAATGGTATAAAAGCAGAGTTCCAGGAGACAACACATCGCTTCAAAGCTGTTCTTCACGACTCTGTTTCGGCGTTTGTTCTTTAATCTTGATTCTTGGATTACTAAAACTCGAACCTTGAACTACAGACTTATTTTGGCATTCCCTTTGGATTTGGTGCTTTTTCTTGTGGATATCTGGCTGTTTTTGACCTCAGGACTTTCATACAGGACTTCTTTTGCTTCTTCCCTGGATTGATTTTCACTTCTCACGAACTTACGTATATCCACGTCTTCCACGTCAACAACTGCAGGTGGGCTCAGCAACTGGTGACTACTCTGACCACCATTCCAAGTCACCATTACCATTATCTGAAGGTGCTGCTCACACGCCCCCACGTAGCTGTATCTCAGGCCCCTGTGTGGTTAGCAGCAACCTTACCACTACACTTCAGTAAGCTTCTTCCTGAACAGTACTAGTCCGTTCTGTATACTGCAACTGTGATTGTTTGTACTAATAATTGTTTGTATTACAGCGGCCTTGGGATTTCTAGAGTTACGTGGTTCCGGCGTTCCAGCATCTCCCACCTATGGCCTCAAGGATTGCATAGTCATATTATCTCTCCCTGCGTGGTAGTTGGGGACGGAGGCCCCGCTTATCTTCACGACAATCAAGTCTCGACAAAGATCAACACAAATAACAGCATCAGAATACCACTCTTTACGAATATATTCTGAAGACCCCAGATTCAGACAAACATGGAATACATATTCTACCTTCTCTTTGAAAGTGAACTAGCAACTCTATCCTATGGAGTTGCACACACATTAAAACCAGGTACCAATTTTCAAAATATGTCATCTATGCAATTACTACAAAAAGTGCAAGAAAAAGATGAGGTTTTACAGTCAAGCATTACAAATCTTTCAGGAAACATGCGTTTTACAAAAGAATACTGGTTCCAACGTCATGGAGATGTATGCTGTATGATAAGAAAACTTGGCCCACCCACTTGGTTTGTGACATTAAGTTGTTCAGAATATGCATGGGAAGATTTACACAATTTTCTACGCATAGCAAACAAAAAACAAAACAAATATTGATATAAAAACACCAGGAGAACTCTGCTCTCTAGATCCTGTAAATGTATCAAGATATTTCCATCATCGCTTCATTGCTATGCTACACTTCATTTGTAATAAAACTGCTCCTCCCCTCGGAGAACTGCAACACTTCTTTTGGAGAAAAGAATGCCATGCCAGAGGAGCACCACACATCCACATGCTTTGTGGATTAAAGATGCTCCTAAATTTGGTCAGGACAATGATGCCACGGTTTTGCAGTTCATCCAAAAATATGTCACTTGTGAAATCCCTTCTCAAACGACACATAGTGACCTTCGTGCACAGATTTTACAATTTCAAAGACACAAATGTGGGAAGTATTGTCATCGCAAATATAAGAACAAAGGGAAATATTACACCAAGTGCCGCTTTGGTTTCCCTAGACCAGTTTCAACAACAGTTCAAGTAAACAACTTCATGTCTTCAGTCATAAAAAGAACAGAAGGAACAAAATACTTCAATGATTACAATGCAATCATTGCCCACCTATGGAATGCAAATATAGATGTGCAGTACATTGCAGACAATTCCATTGCAGTTGCACGATATGTCACAGCCTACTTAACCAAAGCAGAACAAACAGAGCTCCAAGACCTCTGGGATGACATATCATCTGACAAAACACTATCACAGAAATGGTACAGGTTAGGCATGAAAATGCTCTCCCATAGAGAATGTGGCTGCTATGAAGTTGCAGACCGTTTAACTGGTACTGCCTTGTATGGAAAATCTGAAAATATAGTATGGCTAAACCTTGGTCCTGCTAAATCTAGAAAAAGATTTATCAAATCATATGAAGACATAGAAACAACAGCCAAGACATTTTGAAAAACAATTTACTATACACATACTACCCAAACAGGAGTACCACTTTGGAAACCATGTGTCTCTACCACGTAGCCCAAAACTTCACATACAAAAATAATGTTAAACCAGATGAAAAGAAAGGTAGATACAGAGTTGTAAATTGTGAAGGCAGCTTAGTGAAACTTACCAAATGAAGTTTAATTAATCATATCAAATGATCAATAAAAACTCATCAACATAAAGAACTATATTACATGTCCCTACTAAAACTTTTTAAACCATGGAGAAAATATTAAGGTTTACTAGATACCTATGACTCCTATGAAGATGCTTTCAAATCAAATGAAAGCACTATAACAGATGTAAACATTATATAGTACAAAACAATGTTGCACATTCAACAGCAACAAGAAGAAGAACTCCAGGCGCAACTAGATGTGGACACTCCTAACAGTAGTCAACCTTCTGTAACAGGAAGCCAAGAACCACTTGGACAGCCACTAATAGCAAATGAGGCAGAATTACCCATGACGGAAGTAGAAAATACCATGTGTCAGTATGAGCAATGTACAGAAGACTTTGCTCTACTAAAATCATAACTAAACAATGGCCCTCACTATAAGGTTGGCGGAATGAGTTTACCGGCACCGGTAAAGGTGCCGGTGTCGGTAAACCCGTTCCGCCCTATTACAAGGTCTCCTCGCGGGACCCGCAATGGGCGCCTGGAAAAACCAGGCCTCCTTACCGGGTCCCGCGGGGGGAACAGAGAGCTAACAATGGGCCTGTTATTAATGGGCCTGTTGTTAGCTCCATCCCCATTCCCATTGAGCCCTATGGGGGCTCGAATGGGAATGGGGATGGACCGGGTCCGGGTTCCTCGGACAGGGAATTACCGGGTCCGCCAAGGTTGCAATGGCCCGGTAATTCCTCATTCGAGGAACCCGGGCCTGGATTGCGGTATGGAGGCAACCATGCCGCTAAAATCGGCATGGTTACCTCCAACCTTCTAATGAGGCCCAATGTGCAACATAGCATTTTCCAAGAAATAACAAAACAAATTGAACATGGTGTGCAGCATGAAAGTAAAAATTGTACCTGCCAAGACTACAAACCTATACTGCTATACGTAAGTGGTCCAGCTGGTTCAGGCAAAACGTTCTTAATCAAGATCATCAACAAGTTCCTCCAGCAATTGACAAACAACAATCTATCAGCTGTTGTAACTGCCCCCACATGTTTATCTGCCTAAAACATAGGCAGTGTCACTTTACACCGATTTCTACTCCTTCCAGTAGAACACCAAAAAAATTAGACTATTACAAACTTTCTCCAGAATCTGCAATGGAACTACACAGAGTTTACAAACAAACGAAAATGCTGCTGATAGATGAGGTAAGCATGGTTTCCAATATAATGTTAGCCTTCATTCACCTCAGATTACAAGAGGTCCTGAAAACAGACTGTGAAGAACTCTTTGGAGGAAAACACATTGTAGTTTTCTGAGATCTTCTTCAATTAACACCAGTTAAAGGTGCACCTATTTTTAAAACCTTAGGGCACAAACTATGCCATAAAACTCTTGGCAGCATAGGAAATGTCAACCTTTGGCAACATTTCCAATACAAAGAATTAACTGAAAACATGCGTGAGTCTGCAGACCTCACATACGCCAACATTTTTAAAAGTATTAGAGTTGTTGTAGTATCTCAAGAAGCACAATCTATATTAAAAACCAGGCACATACATGCACTCTATGGCCATAAGTCATGGGCTACTGATGTCATGGAATAATTAGCACACAACAATGTACACTGTATGTCTTTGATGCCAACTCTTGCAAGCTGTTCAAAATTTGCAACCAATACTTCAAATCTGCTCCACAGACAAACTAGACGTACATGGTATGAAACTACCCATGTGTCAACAAGCCACAACAAGGCTAAATACCTTAGAAAACTCTATCTCTAACACAGCTGGTTTGGAGAAAATATTTAAATTATCTTTAAACTGTAGAGTAATGCTTAAATGTAACCTTAAAGTGGACCAAGGATTAGTTAATGGAGCACTTGGTGCAGTTGTTGGCTTTCAAACATACCCACGTGACAACACCATTCCATTTGTCAATATTCTCTTTGACAAACTATCAGAAGTTAAAAGGATAGGACGTTCAATAACCCGCTTCCTTCTTTTCAAAGACATGTATGTACGCAGAAAACAATTTTCTCTAACTCTAGCATACGCAGTCACCATTCACAAATCACGAGGTCTTACCCTAGATAAAGCATTGATAGATATTGGTAGCACAGTGTTTAAAGAAGGCATGAGCTATGTAGCACTATCACACTTATGTACACTTGACGGACTATTTCTAATCAACTTTGATGCAAGTAAAGTAAATGCTGATATTCCTTGCATTCTAGAATACAATAGACTGCGTTCACTCTACACCCCATCTAAAAACCTATCCTGTTCCGCAAAAAGCAAAACTTTGTAAAAGAAAACTACTTCAGACTCAAATTATGCAGGATCTCACAGCAATTCCTCCAAAGAAATTAAAAGAAGTATATACTCATCAGGGACACAACCAAAGAGAATCTACTGCTCAAAAGTCAACTACCTCTTCAAAGAAACAACGACACTCCGAACAAATGACTTGCACAGACTGTCAGGTCCATTCAAATTTCAAATAACTGGTGTAAATTGCTACGCAAATGTAGCAATCAATATTCTATTCCAATTGCCACCAATTATTGACAACATTTACTTACACGGGACAGACCAATTGTGTTTGCAAATGTTAGTCCTTCACAGAAATGCAACCAACAATCCTGACAACACTTACAGTGTTTCTGGAATAAGGCAGGAATTGGACTACTGTGCTGGAATGGTCAAATTCACTATAAACACACAAGAAGATCCACAAGAATTTCTAATGTACTTACTACAAGTACTGGAAAACAAAAACATACCTATAAATGAAATCTTCCAGATTTCATACATGTGGAAACATACATGCACTCTTTGCAGCCATGTCGCACAAGAAGAAGTTCCTAATGAACGCTTTGTGTATGTATCCATACCTAACTGTGAATCCATTCCATTTCAGCAACTTGTACAAAATGCAAACCATGGCAGATTATGTACTACCTGCAATTCAGATAATCGCTCCACCTTACAAATACAGACACATAGTAAATACGTAATAGTAATGCTTTTACGTTACAATGCAGATGGTACCAAAAACAACTGCAAGCTGACTGGATTCACACATGGTCAAGTATCACTTGGTAAGAAAACCTTCACAACAATAGGTATAATCTACCACGCAGGAGCCACAACCAATGCAGGTCACTACACTGCATATATAAAAAAGAATTGTGGATGGTTGAATGTAATGATACTACCATTACTCTAAAACAGATTACCAGCAAATCTTGTAAATGCTTACTTAATATTCTTAAAACCAAAATAACTAATCTGTGTATGAACATCAACAAAACTTCAACTTCAAAACTATGAACAGTTAGAATATGCCAACAGGTATCTAACTGCCCCAAGATTCTGCAACAAGCAAACAGATAAATGAATACCACTAAAATGAAACAAGAAATAAACAGTTAGAATACGCCAACAGGTATCTAATTGCCCTCTATTCTGCAACAGTCAATGCTGATAGTGATGCTCACAAGCATGGCTTTTTTTCCCCACAGACCCAATGATTTAATGAACAAATACAAGAACTGAGCAAATTGCACAGTACACTGGTTTGAACTATAGCACTTCTATAGTACTTCTAAAGTACTAACTATGAGGGTGGACAAAATACAGAAATGTCTACTGTGCAATGAAATACTCATTATAAACTACCTACACTAACATGTGATCTTTTCTTTTATCACAGTGATTGAAAAAAAATGTCTGCTCCAACTACCCATGTCATGAAAAAACGGCATACAACCACAAAAAGTCAAACAGTAAGTATATAATGATTGGACTCACAAACACCACAGCATAACACACCCATTCAAGCAAACACCTGACCATAGACCACAATCCAAAATGTTTGCTTCCATGGGTATTTTATGCTGCAGTGCTTGTTGTCAAACCCTACAATCTTGACTGCATGGCCTGGCCAAAACTCTACATACAGCCTCAACAAAGGACCATTTCAGGAATAGGGTTTGGGGCAAAAGGAGCTGCATGAACTTGTAGACACAGCTCTGAACTACAATTCCCAGCAGGCTGTGGGACATTGTGTAGTTCAGAGCGTTTGCGCGGCAGCCCAGCTGATGCAATCAGGTGACTTCATAAACATCAACTGCCCGTGCTCCGGTATGGATAATTAATGATGAATAGCACGGGCGGCGGCAGTGTTTCGTGTTGGTGAGAGGATATGGAGGCTAGTGGCACGCCGGAGGTACGCTGCAGGAAAGCAGGCTGCTATTCTGAATAGGATCGTCTGAGGTGCCATTCCTATCCTCGATCCCGGGCTGCAGCGGTGAACAAAAGCGGCCCTGGCGGTATCCCGTGTCATTCTTCAGGGTCCAGGCATCCTTGCGAGGAGCCCAGACACACAGTTAAGTGTCTTGGTCTATTTCCTTGGGGAATAGTGTTTTCACTCTCTCTCTTACTTAAGGGGAGAAGTATGCGCGTGTCGAGCGTACGCTTTTGATATTTCAGAATGGAAATGAAGTGAGAAGGATTATAGACACGCTTCTCTACTTAACAGCGCATATGCTTTTGGGGTTTTAAGAGCACAACATTCGTGCTGTCAAAAGGACATTAGGAAACTTTATTATTTGGACATTACATGCTATACAGGGGTGAATTCTCCAGACCTATTGAGTGGTGCACAGCTAAATGTAATGTTGCAATGTTTGATGCTCATGCTTGCCCATGGGGCCATGTGTCTTTGTTTTGTAATGGAAGGGTACTCCCCTTTTGTTTGTGCCATACTGCTTGCGCTAAAACCAGGTCCTGTATATTGACACCATATGCTTGCGGTGTGGTGCTTGTTTCCTTTATGTTTATGGTATCTAACACACCTGTTGTAAGTGCATTCATGTTTAGGCTTTGTGCTGCGCAAGTGAAATGCTAGGGTGCAAGGAATATGAGTGTTGTCAGGAATAGGTTGCAGTAGGATTATACAGGGTTTTGGAGGTCAGGTTTAGGATTGAAGGCTTAAGAGTGCAAGTTGTCATTAGAGCTGTAAGGTTAGATATGTATATATTTGCATGTTTTCTCTTCCCCATCTTTCCATTGTCAGTCCACACCTTTTCCCCAACTCGTCTTCCCCCCATTGGCTGCCACGTGGTTACCTGTGTTATTAATATCCAGGCGCCCGTGCCAATCACAGTGGGAGGGTCGACCTATTCGGCTTCTGTGGTTCGGGACATGGGGTTGATACCCTTTCATCGCTTTAAGTTTTTGACAGAAACAGTAAGTATATAATAATTAGACTCACAGACACCGCAACATACCACAGCCATGCAAACGAACACCTCACCAATAAATACAACCCAAAATGCCTACAGTCTTCAATACCAAAATTCTGAACACAATCCAGCAAACACACTAACACACATCATCTCACTATCCTATAAACACTATTACACTACTGCCAATCAGTACTCACATTTTTTAAAACAAATCCCCTAAGCAGCCCACATACCACAGTCAAAATGTTTGGTAGCATTGGTGTGTTATGCTGTGGTGGTTGTGGCCAGGGCCTAAAGATAGCCTTCGGCCATGCACCTAAGACTCTAGGCAGCATAACACACACATAGATGCAAACACCTACCGAATGACCACGAATCAAAAACATAACACATCCACCTCAAAACCTATCCACTTCAATTAACATTCTAAAATAATAATTACAAACAATGCACAAACGCTTCAATACATACCCTCTTCACCCAATGCTCTACTAACAACCCAAAACCAACATCATAGTAAAGTAAAATAGCCAGTAGTGCGCCCAGTGTTTAGTAAGTATGTCCGTGGACAACCGTGGTCACCGTGGACACCGCAAACACATCACGCCCTTCTCCCCCCTAAACAAATACAGCATTTGACCCATCTATCACTTCCCCACCCTCTACAACCACTCCTACACACCAACATACTGCCCAAAATTGGATTTATACTCACTTCCACGCTGCGCTGTCCGATTCAATATGGCGGGTGCATGGAAAGAATGTGACGCGCCTCAGACTTCACCCCAACCATTCAGTGAACACGTCATGTGTCGGTGGACATGACGCAAGCCGATTATTCAATCGGTGTCCTGTCCGCGGAGCGAACTGGGAAGTGTGTCCACAGAACGGACATAGATATCACTAATTTTTTTAGACCTACTTTTTGTTTGTTTTTAAAAAAAACTACTGGATGATTTTCACCAAATTTACAGAAGCACACTTTCGGGACCAAGCTGCCGCCCCTGCCGCACATTTGGTGAAATTCCGTCCAGCGGTTTGGGCGTTAGGCATGAGCAACATTTTTTTCCCCATTCAGTCTAAGCCACCCAAAAAGAGCTCTTCCTATGGTTTTAGCAACTTAACCATAACTGCATGGCCGCTACCGCAGGCCATGTAATATATATATTATATATCCTTTAGCTGTGGTTATGTAGTGGGCCATTGTGTACAATGCGCAGGTCCACCCTGGCAACACAAGGCAAACTGGTTCTAGGTCTTGATACAGGACAATATTCCCATCTTTCTGAAAACAATAGCTATCAATCAATGTATGTCTTCCACACATGGTCTTCTCTATCTTATATATCTATATATTTTATGTATGTGCTGTATTTCCATTTGGTACAGTCCTACTTTACATTTTAGCACTGTAGTAAACAGAGAGTTTGGGATTAAGCGAAATCTCAGTGTCATCTATCTGTAAATGAGCAATGTAAACCGTGGTTTCTAACAAGCCCCAACATAGATCTAACACACATATTACAAAGAGGAGGTACCCTCCAGGTCCTTATAAGATATACATGAAGCAGCCGAAACTTTACAGAAAAGCTTGACTCTGTGCTCTTTAGTCTCAAGAAATCATCTAAATACCTCCAGAACAGTGCTTTGACTCAGAATAACTGTTCGGTCGGCCAAGCATGGCCTTGAGGGAATGGCAATGTGAATGGCCTTCAAGAAGGCCTCTCTTTGTACTGTCTCATATTTAAACAATGGTTTGTTTCAGCTAGCAGGTTGTCCCCGAGCGAAGAGATGGTTTTAACAAGAATGCTAATGGCAAGTTCTAGGATACTAATGGTAAAGAAAGAGCCCTTTTTGTGATTCCATTGTGGCTACTGCACATTGAAAGAGAGGCTGCACGAAAGAGATGGCGCAAGGAAGAAATGCCCTGACGCTAACTTTCTTTTCTTAAAAAGAAAGGAAAGTAGAAAGTGATCAAAAGGTATGGGGATGAGGATCTGATAAGCAGCCCAGAATGCAGGCAATACAGCCTGTAGTGCGAAATGTCTGATTGACAAAGGCAACCATGCTGGGTTCTAATAAGAAATAGTGCATTGTAACTTTGCTCCCATAAGAATATTTTAATTAAATGTATGTTTAGTTTTTAGTTTTGGCTATTAGGTGGCGCTTGCACCACCTATAAGCCGACACTATTGCATTAGAGTATAGGTAGGGAGAACTAACACCCATTGACTTCCCATGACCAGGCTAATTCCGATGGCCATTCCCACCCAGTTCCTGACCCTCCTTGCCCAAAACATCTCCTCATGGAAACTCGTTAAGTTCATTTTATTCAAGCATTACCATCACATTTTGAACTCAAAATCATGCCAGTGTTTTTTCAAGGCAGTCTTCTGAGAGTGAATTACTTAATTGGAGCTGTAAACCTGCTCCTGGTGTAATAAAAAATGTCTTAACCAGGTCTTATTTCAGCCACTCGATGTATAAGCAATATGCATGTCCCTCACTGAAGGCCTGTTTAAAAACAAGCATTGGCAGAGCCAACATAAGTATTAAGCATGCCTGGCAAGTGCCTTTCCCGTGCATACTTATAAGGGCACACTGTTGGCATTGCCAATGCTTGTTCATTCCTGTTAACTAGCATGCCAATCAAATTATCAGGTGGGACATTGAGAAAATGAGTGTGCAGGACTTCTGGTGAGAGGGTGGTGGCATGTGGTTTGTTATGCAAAGGTGAATGCTTTAGTTATTAGTAGGTACGGTAGAAGGGACGTGCAAAGTATCTGGATAGTAGATTTTCACTGTCCTTGGAGGGAGCAGTTATTAAAAGGTTACTAAAATCTTAGCAATGTTGGTGAGGAGTTAATGTAAAATCTGTCTCCATCTCGGAAAACGAAACTGATATGCAAATATCTACATCAGTAATGGGTCTGCATGCGGAAAGACACGTTAATTGCTTTCAAATTAAATGTATTTATGGGCCAAGTACAGATCTAGATGAGCCACGAAGAAGCGGTAACGACTTAAAATAAGGCTGGTATCACTGTGTGTGGTTCACCCATGACATTTCTCACGGAACATGTTTCCCTTCGAAATGAATACAGAATAAAGTGCAGAAATGTCAGTTCATTCATGGTCCTCCTTCCATAAATAGAAAGAGCTTCCATGTCAATTTCCTCTCCAGTGAAGCGTGGAGGGGAAGGTGACCTTCCTTGCTCCATCTCCATTTCATTGCCCCTTGGCATAATGCTGCTCACATAAAAAACAAATATATTCTTGGCTTTATCCTGTAAAACACTGACAGCTGTCTGGTTTGCAATGATGTCTTCTGCTGCTTATATCCTGATATCTTGCAGAGGTGAAGTAACCATAAAATAAATACTGATAAATCCCGAATCATGCATTCAGTCTGCAAGCTAGTGTCGTTATTTTGAAATTGACGAGTATCATTGTACGCACACATCATTAGAGGTCACTGTAATGAATGTGAGAATGCATCATATGAGCTCGGGCCCATCTCCTGAAAAAAGGAGACATTATAAATTAACTCAAAGAAATGTATTTGAATTCTATAGTTCAACGTCACAGGCAATTGACCTCTTGCAGACTTTTCAATCGCACTTTCAAACGGTATACCGTTGTTAAATGTACTTGATAGTCTACGATTTGGCCAAACACGTTTGGTCGATTCGTCCAAGGACACAAATATACTTGTGTGGGAACAGAGGGGATTGGGAGGTTGGGTGGTGGAAGAGATAGAGAGGGAGGGCCCTGTAGGGGAGGCATGGTATCACAAGTATGACACAGACACAATAGGTACAATTTTCAAAAACCTTTATTGAAGTTTCTGGGGTTGTAAACATCCTAGTCTGCCCTGTAACTAAGATGGGAGTAGTCTTGACCATCAAACGATAAACAAAACCGTCCTTGTAGAGTCGGTCTAATCAAAATGGCCCATGCTAACAAAACCTAATGCCTGCCCTATCTCTTGTACAAAAAGTGTAAAAAAGGGAAATGTATGCAAAGGAAAAATCAGTGTTCAAATTAATAAAGGTAGCTGAAACAGCTCTCCTCCTCAAGTTAGAAATCACAGAGAAAGGCGGTCCTTGTAGGCAGGATGACACAATCTGGCTTGGGTTCTCAGTACAATAAACAGTTCCAAAATGTGGATCGAGGCCCACCTGGCCTTGCATGTTTAAGTCTCTCATTCAGACCTTCAAATATTGTTTTCAGCACAAAGTTCATGTGGGTCCCCCTCAGTTGGGCTCAGACCTCTTTAAACACAGTTCACAGGTGTCCCCCTCTGTTGGGCTCAGACCTTTTCAAACACAAAGTTCATATATCAGACCTTTTCAACACAAAGTTCAACAAAACTTGCAAAGGGGCTCCCTTCCCAAGCTTATTTCACTTCAGGTATCCCTCAGACAGGCTCAGACCACTTTCAGGTGTCAAAGACTTTCAAATGTGTGTGGCTTTTTTTTTACAGATCTCTGCAGGACCACTTTGACTAAAAGTTCACATTTCAACTTCCACTCTCCCCTTATTTAGGAGGTAATTCTGCTTAATTTGCTTTTGCACTACATTTGTTTTATCGTTTGAAACAATGCACCTTTCATGGAGACTTTCAAGTGGGCTACTTCACTTCGCCGCACCACTTCATTACTCAGTTTTGCTGATTCCCCAGCTGTCTTTTACTTCAAAGTTCATTAGAAGGTCTGCCTTTCCTCGTGTCTCATCGACACGCATGCAGCATTCACTTGTTATATAATGTTGCCACTTCAAACTTTCTTTAACACACACCGGTCTCTCAGGTTGCTTGCCAACTCACCGGCTGTGTGTGTTTCTATCTTGGTTTTACGATTCCAATTCATGAGTCAAGGTTAGTACCACAGGCTTGGCCTCACCTTCCCAACTCTGCAGTTCACCCGGGAGGGTCTCTAGTGTCCTTGAAACACAATGCAGTCTTCACTTGCGGGACCTGGCCTTCTCCACGTGTCTTTCGTGGCCTGTCTGAGGCAACAACCACCAGTAGGGAACTCTTGGGATTTCTGACCTGCTGTTCTCGTCCCTTGGTCCGTCACTCTGCTCCAGTAGGTTTGCCTTTGCCCTGGAAGTCCTGATCATACTCATGTTGCGCCTTGCTTAGGGTGTGTCTTTAGGTGTTGCCTTTTATCCATGTGAGTATCAGGCGTATGCACTTGAAGTCAAGTCTCGATTAACGGGACATGCCCAGTTTAATGTATGAGAGTTAGTCTTGTTACTCGGTCAACGTCTTCCTTAATCCGGTTTTTGTGTAAAAAGGGAGGAGTTGGGACCAAGGAGTATCCTACAAAATAGGACGGGGTAGATGAACAAAAAAGGGGGGCATACAGCATCTCACCATCGACTGCCTCACCCCCACTCCCCGAAGACCGCTCACCCAGGTGATCCTCTCACACTGGTTCACCCCAAAGGTCCGGATCCAAAGGCAATGCCATGCCATGGCCACCTGACAGAGTTCCCTGGGGACTAGCTATTGAGACACTCTCTGGTTGCTCACATCCCTGAGGGTACACAATCAAATTGTAGACTAATCTGTGTACTAACCTAGAACCCTTTCATACATTGCCACTGTTAATATCTCTTTCTCTCTCTCTCTCTCTCTCTCTCTCTCTCTCTCTCTCTCTCTCTCTCTCTCTCTCTCTCTCTCTCTCTCTCTTTTCTCTCTCTCTCTCAAATGTACCCCATGTACAAGTAGAGATCTGGAATTTGGTGGCTGAGCAGGGAAGATAGCAGTCTGCATACACCAATCTTTACCAACTTAAGCTAATCAGGGCACACAGAATGGTTTGACCCATCGTTGTACCAGAACACTCAGTGCACCTGATTGGTCAGCAAGTCCTACTTACTAGTCAATTAGTTGGGTAGAGTTCTTCGGCATCCTTGATTGTCTGGAAAGTAAATAAGAGTATTTTATCCATTTATGATGTATATCAACTCCAACCAGTGTTTGGTGGAAAGAATGTAATGAAATTCAGTTCTTTAGTGAACATTTGGGCCATAACTAGAAATATAGCGAGTTATGGGAAGATAGTAATCAATCGAATGCAGGAATGTATTCCATTGAATGGTTCTTAGTGACAACTGATACACAACGATAGGGAACCAGGTGTTGTCTGTACTGGAACATGAAGCTCTGAGGTGGAATATACCTTTTAGTGCCCATCTCTAATTGAATGTTGTGGTTGTGCACCACCCGCATTTCTACCTACCAACCTTGTCCCCATGGACTGAAATAGCAAAGAGTGAAGAGGGGAGGAATGCGGGAACTATGTGCAGCATAAATCGAAATACCAGCTTCCATTTCCCCTCACCCAATGGCAACACATAAAGGAGAACAACAATATTTGCCAAATTATGTATTCCCTTGCTGTGATGTCACAGACTGTTGAAATGGGAGGATGTAGCATTCAGAAAGGGAAATCAATTCTTATTGCCTCCCACATTAGCCATACACAACAAGCATACATCTATATTATGTGGCATCATCTGTTGCCTCCAAGTAGAGATTTTTAATTCTGGATTTTGATGCACCCATCAATTGGCTAGAAATATAAAATATTTATGATAAATAAGGACAAACATACCTGTGTTATACAGTCTTAAAAAGTCCTCTCGTTTCTATACTCAGAACCATAGATAATTACCAACTCTAGCCAATGCTTAGACAGTATTGTTTTTCCTCTGTGCTAGTCCATTTCCTATGCTTTTACTGTTTTTTGCTTTGATTATTTTTGTCAGTAGGCTGTTAAGATGGGCTGAAAACCCCCAAAATTATACAAAGAATCAGGAGCCTGAAAAACCCGGACTCAATAAAGGAAATAGACAAAGTGAAAGGCAAAACCCAGCTTTCTGAACATCCAAATAAAGCAGGAACCACATACACACATAAAACGTTGTCGCTCTCAGCGTGCTTATCAAAAACCATATGCAGCAACTGACATCATGCAGTAATTATAGCTATAAAAACCTACCGGGAACGAGGATTGGTTAAGAGGATTGAATACATATAGATTCCATAGGTGTTAATACTTCTGATTGAATAACAACCATTTGAGGACTCCTCCTGAGACCATCTCTAAAGTGATAATAATAAAAGACATCCCTTCCACAATAGCGTATTGGTTGGCCAAATACATCCTGAGCAGCCTAACATTGGGGGTTTGGATTGGTTGGCTTTCTACTGACCACCCTTGGGCAACTGACAGGTTAAGACATGTGCCAGACAGAAGTAGGAGGAGATAGATCCATGGACTGCTTTCCCTTCAATTAAAGAAAATACCATCTCTTATTCCTAGGCCATGAGCCAGAGTAATTTCTTTGTGTTTGACCCTGTGCTGTGTCACGTGTCTGAGAAAATATGTTAGGAGTCAGACAGTTGTCCTATCTGTGTTTGTTACTAATGAATAGAAAGTGTTCTTCGATTATGGGTCACGTGTGGTGAGACCGTATTGGGGATTTATTTCACCCTGCATTTATGGGAATTTTATCTGATAATAGTTTGAGTGTTATGGTTCCTTTTATCACTGGAGACACTCTTTGTTTATTCTTCATGGAGTCCTTTGGCTCCTTGATGTCCTGCACCTGGTTTACACAGGATGGTTGTTCTTTTAATTAATCTAAGGATATATGGCTTGTGTCTTGGGAATCGTTAGCTTGAGCTTTCACTTTCAGACCCTCCCTAAGTTCTCAGTAACATTGGGTTGGGTTGCTAGCTGCCATCTGAGCTCTGCACGGATCTGTATTTTGTTATTTCAGCATGTTGAGTTCTCATGAAGTCTTGAGGCCTTTCATTTACATTGTGGAAAAGATGGCTACCCATTACTCTCGCATTTCTATGTTAGTGAGTTATATTTGTGTATCGCTCATGTTGCATTCAGTTTATATGTTACTTATGTTAGTATTCTTCATGTCTTATGGATGCCATGTTGAAATTCTTCATGTATAAATGCATATACTGTCTAGTGTTTGCATTCTTCATGTTGAGTACACATTTGCTTTGTGTCTAACGCATGAAAATGTATTGTTTCATTGTTTGTTTGTTTATTCTTGCCATCTTTAGCTTTAGATCATGTTCATCTCTTGTTGTACCTGCCTGGGATATCAGCAGTACGGCAGCCTTAGTGAGTAACGTTTCTCACCTATGCGCTACTGTGCCATGGGAGGGGCAGTAGCTATGGATGATGTAACCATCTGCCTCCCAACATTCACCTCTGTAGTCGAGTTCTCTACTGCATCCTCCTCCTTGCCCTCTGTCACATGGGGCTATTTGGGTGTCCATATCTTAGTCACCCCCTTCAAGGTGCCTGTGTGTGTTATATGCTCGTCCACGCTGCAGCTCCTATAGCAGCATTTCCCATTCGAACCACAAGTGCTTGGTGTAATTGTGAGGGTCCTGAGGACAATTAAACATTGATTCTGGAGGGGCAACAGTACTTTCCATTGCTTGGGTACGGGGTGTATCATCTGTTAGGGTATACCTATGTACGTAATTATCCACATTTATTACTATTTTCATTCCAACTGCTCCTTTGGTAGCTCTTTTTAAGAATGCAGAAAGCCAGTACTATCAGTACTCTTATGACTATTCATATTTTTAATGTATTAGCTAGCCAAGTGGGTATCCAGGAGAACAACTAGCTAAACCAGTCATCATTCGCAATCTCTTTCACCTCTTTCACCATTTATGTGTGCAATTCTGTTAAGGTGGGTATGACCTCTGTGAGGGTTCCATTCTCCCCATCGTGGGAGGTTGTGTATGTGCAGCAAGAAGGTCACCTTTTTACATACACTACTCCGTCCATGGCCGTTATTAAATCAAAAACGTGCCTGTTCTGGAGCTTCATACTCCTGATGGCCCTCACCTCTTCGTTAATAGAATAAAAGACTTTCACAGTTTCATTGATTGTTTGCAATAACTCCCATCTGGTTATTTGTAACCATTTCACATGCTTGCAAACTGGGAATAAAGAAGGATGTAAAGAATACTGCAGCCTTACTGAACAATTTATGTTCATATGGTATTTCACTATAGGCCTCTACTGATTTAGCCGATTTAGCCGAAAAAAAGTTTTCCCTTTTACTTCTTTCCAGCTGCTTGCTCCACATGATCCCTGAAATCGTCTCCTGCGATGAGCATGCAGTTTCCACAGCTCTGAATATGCCCATGCCTACAATGCAATGCAGCAGCTCTCTGTGAAATCTGTAACCCGAGCCAGCAGCATTGCACTGGCTCGAGCCGCCGCAACGCGAACAACTCGCTTCTACGTGAGTACGTCTGTGCCGGCAGTGAACTCACAAGTACTATCATCCCCATCATCCTCTCTGGCCATGCAGGCTCACAATAGGATACACGCTATTCAGACCATCATAACTCAGATGCCCACAACCTACCATGCATCTACTTTCCGCCCGACAGCGCAGACCACCATCCTAAGGTGCAATAGCACGCCTTACACAAATCGACAGCACTATGTTAAAACACGCGCCTCTAAAGATACGGAAGTACTGTTCCAGTCAAGTGCCCAAACACGGTCTTGTTGCATCCCTCGCATTTCAGGCCAGCACCTGCTACTCTGATCCCCGCTATTCACCGTTCCACTGTCCCTGCAGCCAAGAGGCCTGCTTGCAGCCCAAAACCTCACATTGCGATCCCGAACTGCTAATAGATAGCCTGGCTTAAAGCCACATGCCATAGCAACTCGCAATCACCCCCTCAGAGCACGCACAGTTCCTGAGACAGCCAGGAAGACTAATGGAGCAAATTGCATGCATACTGTCCTGAAACTGCTGCAGGGCCATCCACCACCCTCAGCCACCAGCATAATCAAGCCAAGTGTTATGATGCTAGCCCACACCAGCAGCCACCCTGAAAGAAACCCTCCCAGTGCAGTTGCTTGCAATGCTAGAATGTCTAACTTATGTAATGTTATTGCCAGCAGCCACCCTCAGAGCAACCCCCCCAGTGCACCTGCTTACAATGCTATTATGTCTAATGTATGCAACGCTTTTACCAGCAGCCACCCTAAAACCAACCTTCCCAGTGCACCTGCTTGCAATGCTAGAATGTCTAGTGTATGCAATGTTATTAACGTCCCCATTTGTGCAGATCCTAGCCCTGCTACCCCAGGTTACCAATATGCCTGTAACCACTACGCCTGAACCCAACAAACACAACAGGCCCTCTTGTCCATCTGGCTCTGCTGCACCCCCTGCTCACCATGACTACACTAACACCAAACCCCCACCTGCACATTCCTGTAGGCTCAAATGTTTTCCAGTACATGGAATTGCCTACACCAGCCCACACCACCCAAGCAAAACCACTCCATACATCATCCGGCAACCCTCTCATCACCACCACCATCACCCAAACAGGCCCCACCTACAGGCCCACACACCACACCAACCAATGTACAAGCACTATTGACATGCGCCCAAATCAACGCACGCTCCCTAAGTGCTCACACACTAGAGATAAATGATCTCATCACCAAGCACAACATTGATGCTATAGCCATATCAGAAACATGGCTCCAAGAAGCGTCAGGCCCTGCCCTATCCATAGCCATACCTGCTGGGTACACCATCTACCACAACGGCAGACTCTCATCAAAGGGAGGGGGGGCGTGTCGCCCTGGTAACCAGAGATTCCTTCCCTATCAGACAGCTCAATACATCCCTCAAAGACAATGTAGACCTGCTTTCCCTCAAACTTTCCCCATCACCTACATGCACCATCACCATCCACCTCATCTATCACCCTCCCGGCATCACTGTTGGACAATATCAAAGCCTCCACTAAAATTATCCTCCTGGGTGACCTCAACTTAGGCATCTATGACATCAATGACCCTCGGGCCACCTCGCTGGCCAAAGTACTAGAAACCCTGGATTTACACACTGCATCAACAACCTCACTCATGAAAAGGGCTGCACCTTAGATTGGATCACCGACCATAATTGCCAAGTCACAATTAGCTCTAACACCCCGTGCCCGTGGTCTGACCATCACATCATCCTCTTCGCCATCCTGCGACCTTCAATACCCACACCCACCCCCACTCCACTACCCGCAGCAGTGACACGCAGCTCTTGAAGCCTACCAAAGACAACATCTTGCCTTGGCTTGACACACCTTGCCTCAAGGCCCCTTTCACTTCTGATCCCAAGTCAGTAGTGGACATCTACACTACTACCCTAGCCAAAGCAATGAGCACCATTTCCCCCCTAGCTCCTTGTAAAGCCAAACCTGTAAGGCATTCTCACTCCTGGTTCAGCCCTCACCTCCTTGAAATTCTGATCCTTAAACAACTACTATGCAAAAGAATACCACAGACTCCCAGAAAGGCGACTTTGCCATGCTCGCCAAAGGTGCAAATCAGCCATTGTAAAGGCCAAAGCCAACTCCTTCAACTCTAGAATACATAACACAAAATCTGACACAAGAGAGATTTTCTCCATTTTTATGTAACTGGAAACTCTATCCACTCCTCCCCCTACCCTCAATAAGGATGAAGCCTGATGCTTGTATATCCAAAGTGCAATGCTACACAGAATCGACACACTGAACAGGAACACTCTCGGCCGCACAGCTAGATGAGATATGGTCCCGCTGGCTTCCGTCGCAAACCTCCCACTCAGTTCCCTGAATACCTCCTGCCCCCATTTCTATTTCACAGATTTATCTGAAGCAGACCCCTTAAATACTATCAAAAGTCTCAAACTCTCAAAATGCAAAGGGGATATTTGCCCGGCCACCCTCATCAAGGACTGTGCAGAAGTACCCCTATCATCACCACCTTCATCATTGCCTCCTTCGCATCCAGCTCAGTGCCAGCCAGCCTCAAAGAAGCCTGGGTCCTCCCCCTCCTGAAAAAAGCAGACCCTGCTATTTCCACCAACTACAGACCAATCACCACTGTACCATTCCTGCTAAAAATCCTGAATCGAGCAGCCTACCTGCAAGTTTGGAACTTCTTGGAAAACAATTGCATCCTAGGAATGCGCCAGTCCTGCTTCCACCCACCGGCCATGGCACTGAATCAGCCCTCCTAGACCAGCAAAAATCAGACGGACGAAATCAGAGGTGAGGGCAAGTCATCAATGCTCCTCCTCCTAGACCTGTTTGCTGCATTGACCTGGTTGACCATAACATCCTATGCCATCACCTCATGACCTCAGCCAACTTCTCCTCCATGGCTACTGCCTGGATTGCCTCCTTCCTGGGAGCAAGAGTCATGAAGGTATTTGTAGAAAATGCCAATGCCCCCCGTACCCCATCCTGTGTGGGTTACCGCAAGGGTCATGCATCTCCCGACCCTTGGCAACATCTTTACTGGGCCTCCTTTTGACATTCCGGACTCCCTTCGCATAGCCTACACTAACTATTCCAATGACACCCAAATGCTGATCCCTCTCACAGAGAACTATGCTGAGGACTCAAACATCCTAAATAATACATACTCCTTGATAAGTCATTGATGGCGGCCAACCATCTTTACCTGAACAGTGACAAAATGGAAATCCTATTTGTTAGACCACTGAAAGCCCTCAAAAATCACTCCAAACAATATTCTACTTTCCAGATTGACAACATCTCCATTCCCATCTCAGCCTCAGTCAAAATCTTAGGGGTGTACCACTATGCCTCCCTTACCATGACACACTCATTTAACACTATTGCATCATCAGCAGCCTACGCAACCAAAGTCCTAAATGCTGCCAGACCCTTCCTCTCTATAAACAGCTGCCTAACTGTGGTCTGAGCTATCATTAGTGCAAAGTTAGACTACTACAATGTCCTCTTTGCAGGCACCTCCTCCAGCAACATCAAGAAACTCCAAACTTTTCAAAATAACACCATTCTAGCAGCATTAAACAACTCTAGAAGACACCAGATCTCGCATGACCTTCAAAGCCCTCTCTATCACACACAAGTGCTTATCCACCAGAGCCCACCCTTATCTCTCTCAGAAACTAATCAAGGCCCACCCTATAAGATCAACCAGGACACCTTACATTGATCATCTACTCCTTCCCAAAGTAAAACGCACCAAAGCAGGTGGCTCCAGCTTTCTCTACCTAGCAGCCAAACAATGGAATGCCCTTCCCCCTCTCACTCAGAGCAGATAAATCTTACTGGGTATTCTAAAAAGTACTCAAAACAAATCTTTTCTGCTAATCTTCTCTGAGTCATGGGGCTGCTTCACCCCATCTGTAACCTAATGCAATAACTTCTGTATGAACTTCTGTATGAATGCATAACTAATCACATTTACCTGAAACAGCGCCTCGATGTCTCCCGGCTGTTTGTGTGCTTTACAAATTAAATAAATAAATAAATAGGGGTGAGGGACCTTTTGTTTCTTAGGTGTGCATCCAGTCAAGGGACATTTCCAATCTGTACTTCACTCTGAGGTATTACTACAGCTGGTGTACCTATTACTGCCAGACAGCACTTATATGCGTTTCTTATTGTATTTATGGAGGCAGGCACTATTGTCTCTGCTCTGCATTCCACTACTCAGTTGACCCATCCCCATCCCTCCGGAGAGAATAATTTTATGGGTTTTTTGCAATAGTGGTCTGTTAAAACAATGAAGTATCTGTCTTCTATGGGCACCCCTGAATTTTAATATTTCATGAGGTACTATCCGACCTCTCCTGTTTTTGGACTTTGCTGGGAGGTACTTTATCTGTTAGACATACTTCAACATTATCCATCATGTGTTTTTCCTCTCTACAGTTGTCTACGTATGGTAAGTCAGCTGAATTCATGTATTTGACAACGGCTGATGGGCCTTCAAATTGTCCTCTGTAAGAAGCAGTGTTCAGGTACCTCTTGAGATATGAATACTCTAGAGGCAGTCATGACATATGGGATAAGTGAGCAAACAAAACATCTCTCTTCAGACATCTCTCTTCCCACTTGGCCCATGTATTGATACCACATGTTATTGTTTAAATAGAGCAGAATCAGCCATATAGTTACTTAAGTACCTAGAGACATCTAACAAACTTCCTTTAATTATTTTCATTTGAGTGCTTAATTCATTTGTTGCCATTATACTTGTTATTGTGACAGTAGTGTGATGAATCTGATGGTGTCATCACTACTTTCCCGAGAGCGGCTTCTTCCATGGGCCTATTTCTGACACTGGGCGTGGCTATATGAGGGAGGATCACGTGGGGGAGGCAACTCACGCGTGTGTCTCACAACATCATCAGATGTCCCTTCCATTACTCATGCCTTAATGGCATGCTGTTATAGTTCTCCTCATTCACCCATAAAACCTACTAAAGACACTTCATAAGACTCTACCTGTAAGTTAACACAAACTGCCTTTCCTTTTTCTAATGCTGGAAATACTGATACAAGGAAGAGAAGCTGAGTAATACATTTCGCAAAAGGCCCGGAACACACGCTGTGCTCTAGTTGTTGTGAGCGCATATTGGCAGGTGGGACATTTAAAAAGGGAAATCAGCTGATGAGCAGAGCCTGCACGGAGAACTCGGTGCTGATCGAGAGACTGTCAGGTGTACGCAAGGTCTGGGGAGAAACTCGGCTCATGAAATGAACTGAGGGAGACAGATTACAGTGTCTGGTAAACCGCAGTAATGCCAGAACCGGAAGGACAGCTTTGTGGGCTTACAGCTATCCAGGAGAACTGCATCTGCACTACCGGAGCCCAGTGGAACCCACAGCAGATGATTGATAGCCGCAAGGAGGACAGGACCCTTAAGGCAGAGGCAGCAAACCCAAAAGGAGCATGCGGGATACCAACAGGCCAATGCAGGTTCACTGCTGGAAAGCCAATTCCTGTTTCAGTAACCAGTGAGTCCGCTGACGGGAAGAGGGGAGACCTGGGCATACTGACGATAGTACCAAAAGGAAACAGAAGTCAATGATATGAATGAGACGGAATAAAGGGTGACATATGTCTTTAAGAAAGAAAACAATATAACAATAAGAGACTGTCAAGTTTGCAAGTGTGCGCAGTATGCACATCAAGAAAAGCCCTGGTAGGGGTACCAGGAATTTCAAGTTACAAGCATATGAAATCAAGTATATGGGAATAAGTGTTTTGTACGTAAAGAATGCCCAGGTAGGAGAGTATACCAGCCATTTCAAGTTACATGTTTACAAAACCAAGAATATGAGAACAACTGTTTTGCAAGTAGAGACAGTCCTGCATGGGAGTGTACCAGGCATTTCAAATTACAAGTGTATGAGAACAGGTATATGAGAATAAGTGGTTTACATACAAATTAAGCCCTGGGAGGAGAAGTATGCAGCATTCGCAAGTCAGAAGTGTTTACATATGAGACAAGAAGGTGTTGCAGGCAAGATCAAACTGGACAATAACTGAAATAAGATTACATGTGAAAATCCAGATAAAGATATAACAAGAGATAACCAAGGAGTGTGAGTGAAATATATCCAGGAGCGGAAGAAGCTTGACAGGAGACTACAGAAGGCAGCCCACTAAGATTCAGATTGTCAATCCAGTTATTAGTATACTAATTCTGTTGTTTCAAAAAAACGCATGGAACTGCTATTGAGTGAAGTGAAATCCATGGGTAGAGAATTACCCTTTTGAACTGTGACCCATATCTACCTGGAACCTTTGTGTTGGAGTTAAACATTTCTTCTTTTGAACATTTGAACATTTTTCAAGGTTAGAAACATTGTCTTTTCTTTTATTTTAAATTGTTTTATTGGTTAATCAATTTGTCAACCTTTAACAAATGTTACATGTAATGATCCTTTCCATCTACAAGGAGGAGAACAGTACAGTAGAGAGTCCTTCTCAGAGTCCTTTAAATTACTCCTTCCTCCTCCACTTTAGAGGTCCGGTCATCATCTTTGTCATCTTTTCTTATTTCTATGTATATCCGTTCCACTAGCATCAGTAAATCTAGAGTCTGGCCGATTTTATCGACTGTCATTAAGCGTTCCCTTTTCTTTTCACCTTAGAGTTGATTGTAGAATGTGAGGGTCAGAATAGGACTTTGGAAACAGGACTGGTTGTTTCAGACATTCTGGCAAATGATTGACCCATTAATTTTGTTTCCATAGGGATAATACCTCTAGCACAGGGACAGAGAGGCATTTTCCAGCCCCATTATTGTTTAATACAAATCCATGTGCAAAATCATGAACCCACTGTGTCTGAGTTTCATTCCTGACTCTTCAGAGTAGTTATATTTCTGTATACTGGTCTGGCCATATTTTAAAGAACCAATTCTCTTAATACCATAAGAATAATAAATTAACGGCTACAATCATAATTGCTAATATGTCTACCTTTTGCAAATAATTGCAAGTGTTATTCCTTCTAAGTGCTAAAAGCAAATATCTAACATTATTGAAAAGTTCCACTGCTTTCACCAGAGGAAAGTTCTTTTCAGTATCTTTGAGGCGTAACTATTCACAGAAAGAAGTGTGTTAATATAGCAAGAAAGCTTCTTTCAAAAAAACAATAGGCTTTTATATTAAACAATAATATGCAAGAGAGATGCTCCATACCTCTAAAAAGGGATATCTGTTCATCAAATAGGATAAATCCAAGAAAAATGTAATTGTTATAGGTAAAATTTGTTATTCTCCTTTTACTATGGAAGTATTCAGGCTTTGTTGAGAAAATATTGAACTTTTCTGTTTTTATATCTATTAAGACACAATGTTTTTATTCTTCTTGCTGCTAATAGTTCTGGTTATCGATCTTTATTGGACTCTTGTCACGTCTTCACTTTTGTGTTCAATGTTGGCAGGCAGGGAGCCTCCCATTTGTAGAATTTGACGACACTGAGGTGCAGCAAGGCACGACTTCCATGTAGCTTTACTGCTGTCTGTGTAACCGCATCCACTATGTACGGTCCATCAAAATGGGGCTTGTGCCTCTGTCTGGTGGAGATTCTGCAAAGTACCTTGTCTTTCGGGAAACAAAAATGAATGGCTTGAGTAAGGCTTCGGGATCAACTTGTTTATTTGCTTCATCAGTTTTCTCTGACTGCCCCTGCCACGCTCAAAGCTGTTGAGACATACATTTAAGAGAATCTATCATAGCTATCAAATAATTTCTTGCCCTAGTACAGTAGCTATATTCTATGTATCAATGTGAGCTCCAGTGGAAGGAGCAAGGGGTGTGTGCAAACGGTGTTCCGTCACCAACTCATGTGAAGTCAGGCGATTTTCAGAGCTAGGCTAATTGCATAATGCAAATAGCATTAAAGGAAGTCAATGGAGCAACCTTTTTCAGTGTCTCTTTTAGTTTGGAAATCTGCTCCTTTAGGAGGCTATTGAGGTGTTCACAGATGCCTGTTGCTTGTGGGTGATAAGCGGACAAGAATGTATGCTTAATACCCAACTGGATTATGATGTGCTCAAATGCCTCATTTACAAAATGCTGTCCATTGACAAACTGGAGCACTTTGCATAATCCCCACCTTGGAAATACCTCTCATAAAAGGAATTTTGCGCCACAAGTGGCATCCGGATGTGTGCATGGACCTGCTTTGATCCATCAGGAAAAGGGACATATGACTACTAGCATATAACTATATCTGTTGCAAATGTGGAGCATATCTACATAGTTGATATGCAAATGCTGAAATGGTGCAGTAAAATGGAGTATTGCTCCTCTCCTTCTTTACAAAGTATGGCCAGCGGTAAACTTCTGTAATATTAAGCAATTTACAATAAAATCTGCAACATGCTCTGCCAAATTTGGGACAAACCACTCCTCTGAGATCAGTGCTGCAAGACACTCTCTTGATGTGTGTGCTTGGTGACTCAATTGGTCTAATGCTACTTTAACCAGCCCTAGAGGCAAGACCGGTTTCCTGTTGCTATCCAGCCAGCACATCTGTGGGGGGCAGTGAGCACTCCCTTCGTTTCCATAACTCTTGCGCTTCTGGTTCAAGATCGGCAGCTTTGTTGCCATGAGAAATCAAATCTGCACCTCTGGTTTGTGTTGCACAATTCACCACAGTGATGGCCGATGGGAGATGGAGTGGAGCTATGAGCCTGTCCAATAGCGGCACATGTTACACTGGGGTGCTGCCTGTGCGTAAGAAGTCACGCTTCTTCCAATGTGACTGTCCTGCCTGTACTGTTGACATCACATAGGCAGAGTGGGAATACACTGTTACCGCCTCTTCTTCATGCATTTTGATTGCCAAAATCAGCACTACCAATTCTACTGATTGTGTCAAGAAATGTGTGAGCAATCTCACACTTGTCACTGTCTCAGAGCTATCATTCAGTTTTGCTTATATTACTGCTGTCCTGCTGTGTTGTTTGCCAGTGCTCTGGTCTATTGATGATGGACCATCAATGAAGAGAATTGTCCCCCCTCCAAGGGCATTTCCTTTAACATGTGGTATTGCATTATAGTATTCAGTGTGCTTGGTGCAATCATGCACATTGTCTCCTTCCTCCACTGGTTCTTCTATGAATCTAGCTGGATTCACTACTCGACCCCAGACAATTTTAATTGATGGGTTGGATATAATCACTTAATAGCTGGATGCTCTCTGTGTGGTCACTGTGCTATTGGGCTGTTCAAGGATAGCAAACAGGACATGCTCAACATATAATGTAACTGTGCAGCCCATAGTCATGCCGGCAGGTTTTCTCAGTCACAAAGGCTGCCGCTGCTGCCAGAGCTTGCTCACAGGGATAATGCCCTCACATTACTGGATCTAAGATCCCACTGTAGAATGCTAGTGGCTTGTGCCCCATGGTAGTCTTTTGTGAAAGGACACCGGTCATTACTACTCTGTTTGAATGGGAAAATAAAAATAATTCTCCATTGTAAAGAGACATCGCTAAAACAGGAACTGTGCTAATAGCTACCTTCAATGCATCAAAGGCATCTCTCATCTCGTCTGCCCAGGTTAAATCACTGTTTTCTCTCTGTGCCTCTTTGAGTCAAAAGTCAACTGACATACATGTTGTAGTCAAAACCCCATGCCCTGCAGTAATTACAAAGACCTATAAATTGCTGTAATCCCTTCATTGTCTCTGGTCTGGATGTATTCATGATTGCTTCTGCTTTTTCAGGTGTTACTTTTCTTCCTTCTTTTGATATTAGCTGACCTACTTACAGTACTTCTTCCTGGCCATAATAAATTGTTTGTCATCCTTGTACCCTTTTTCTGCCAGTGCATGTCATCAGTTCTATTGAGCCACTTCTGCATTATTTCTCTGTTTTGCTGTCCACTAAAATGTCATCTACAAATTGTGTCACTGTGCTGTCAAGGTGTTCATTTGCTAAGTCTGTCTGCAGCACTCGATTTAAGACTGAGGGGGAATCACAGCATCCCTGAGGTAACCAAGTATGTTTTTGTTTAATCTGACAGTAAGTGAACAAGGTCAAATACTGGGACGCTTCGTGCAATGAGATGGAAAAGAAAGCACTGTAAAATATTCAGCTTTAGATGGAATGTTACACAATACTGTGGCTGAGTTCGGAACCAATGGGAACTCTGCCTCAACAATATTATTCAAGGGCTGTAGCTCCTGAATGAATCTCCATGTCCCTCCTGTCGCTTTTTTACTGGGTACACAGCTGTGTTGCGTGAGAGGCACTAATATCCCTTGTCGCACTAAGGTGGCAATAGTGTCATAGATACCTTCATCAGCTTCTTTTGACAAGCAGCATTGTCTAACCCACAGTAAAATAGCTCCCTGCTTCAACTTAATATTGACTGCCCCATTCCTTTCAATAGACTAAATTCACATGGACTGCTTCTCCACAAAATGCTCAGCATGTATGCCAGATCTTCCTGGAGAAAAGACGGTACCATTTTAACTATTGACATTTTTTTTTATGTATCTCCTTATTTTCCATTTTCAACTATGTGAGACTTATATTAAACATCACTTTGTCATCTGATCTGTAAGCAAGTCTTCGTCTGTTAATTCAATTAATCTGTGCCCTTCATCAAGAGCTATCACTGTTCTCCAGTTTACCCCTTCCTCATCAACTCTGTGTAAGGTTACTCTGCCTTCCCTCACAATTGTTGCTTTGAATTCAATTGTAATTATCTGCCATTCCTCCATGTCTGTGTGTACTTCTGGTTGAAACAGAAATTCTCTAGGTAACCGTAATAGCCTACCTATATTCTTGGAAGCCATGCTAACAATATTTGTAGTCCGTAAAGGAATACCTCTGGGTTTAGCGGCACCCTTCTCTGCGCTTTTTGGCCATAGAATGCTGTTATTAATTCTTGTGAATTCACATAATGGATCCCTGGGGTAGACAATAGCATCCCCTGGTCAGTGAATGTAACTGTCATGTTTAATTTTCTCATTAGATCTCTCCCCAATATGTTAACTGGTGTCTTGCGGAAATATAATAATGGCATGTCATGCGCTCCAATAGAAATAGGTAAAACCTCTGTAAAGGGAACTGTAGTTGTCACCGAAGAAAATCCTTGTTTGTTCATGGCAATACGGGAACTTCCCTTATTTAACACAGGATCCAGTTGCAACTGTTTCTACTAGGAAGGAGAAGGTTATGTCACCTAGGGTCAACCCATTTCTCGTTTCTTCTTGTGGGTCTGGTGTGATTGATAGGATGGAACACATCAAGTCCTTCTGTGACTCTCCTATTGTGGTTACATGTCCAGTCCTGTGCTAGTGAGAGGATTCCCTCCCACTACTGTCACATCCCCTATTCAAGATGTGGATGCCTGTGGCAATAGGTTTGCCTTCCATGCTGTCACTGCATTCTATTGTGCTAATGCCTGTGTCTGTATTGGTGCTTGTTGTGTCTGCATCTGGGCTTGCTGTTTATGGATTGGTACTTGTTGTGCTTGGGGTGGTATCCCGTGATGCATGGGCTGTATTGCTGGTGCTTGTGTCTGATACTGTGTGTTATCTTGGGCATAATATTAAAGTGGCTCTGTGCTATATGGTTGGGGGTACGCTGTTCCCCTTCTTGGATCAGCTGCTTGCCAATTCTGTTGTATCCCTCCCCTGCTTCTGCATTGGCGCGAAATGTGCCCCATCTTCCTGCATGTCCAACATTGCTGTGTTTTCTCCCAAATCTAGGTTGCACCCCATTATACCCTCCTCCTGGTGAAGCTTGAAATTCAAACCATCTGCGCACAGTTGTGAATGCTCATCCTCGTGGAAAATAATTATACTCTCCACTTCCTGCAACATTTCCATTCACTGCTGGCTGTTCCTGTTGTCCCCGTTGTGTGTTAAACACTCCCCCTCCACTTGTCAATACTGCTCCTTCCACTGAGAATTTCAGTCTCTGCAAAAGATTGAAGGATAAAAAGCAGTTTGAGAGATAAAAGTGCCAACTCATCCACCATACACATTCACCTTTAGATTTAAAAAGTTGGAAACAATAACACACTCGTTCCCTCAGTGTCGCCTGTGTGGAATTCCAGTTTTTGTGCAATAAGATGAACTTCTAGCATTGTTCAAATGGTAGGTTTCATAAGCTATGGCAGGTTGGAGATTCGGCTATACATATTAGCAATTAAGATAGCTTAGCGGGTTGAGCGCTCACTGCTGCGATCTATGTGTGATCGGCAGATCGCAGATTTGAATCCTGACAAGGCTAACTCAGCCTTTCATCCTTCTGAGGTTGATACATGAGTAGCAACTCCATTTGGGTGATATTCTATGTATTTATGTTCTATGTACAGCACATAGGCTTAAGCTCTATATAAATAAGCGATCATTATATTGAAATTATTTGGGTATGATTGAGATCTATCAATGAACAAAGTCAGATAGGTTATTTCCAATCCTGCACTCTAAGAGACATTTAACTTTCTGGCTTTCTACAATTTTTGCTGCAAGAAGCTACTACCTGTTCCTAAACAATATCAAACCTACTACTGATGAAGAAACTAAAATGCACAGCAATTTGTTTTAGGAACTTAAAAGTAAACTGTAATTTAAGTAAAAATAATCACATCTTCTCTCATCTAATACTTATAACAAAAATCGTGTTTTACTGAATACACATTAAGTTCGTATCTGTAGGAATTGAGTAATTCTATATATTTAGTAATTACACACCATCCAAACTTCATTGCATTACATCTGAATTGAACTATATCTCATTTTACAGGATTTCAGTATTGGCTTGTAATAACACAAAACTTAACAATGGCTACTTAACACTGGCTAACACATGTTTCACACATATGCAGAGTCAATTTGACACTCTTGTGCCTCTTGATGGCTGTATTTTTCGCCAAAACCTGCATCTATGGCCATACAATTCACTGTATATAATATTATTTCCTTGGAATTTCGTGGTTCAAACACTACTTTTTTAATATGTTACAGTCATCTGGTATAAAATTCACTATAATTTTACATTTGTCCAAAAACCTCGGTATATGTCCTGTTAATTTAATTCCTCAACTTCATCCTTGCTCTTCCTTGTCTGGTAATTATTTTTCAGTATGTTGTAATTTTACCTGCTTGAGATGCATTCAGAAATGGAGTGACCCAAATCTCCTTCAGGCAATGGGAGATAGGCGGTGCACAATGTGAGGCTGATGGAATTCAGTAACATTGGTGTCACTGATGGGAAGATTCCTGGGATATAATGAAGGCTGCTAGACATATCCTCTCTGATCTTGGCAAATAGGACTGAGTTAAGTCTTGAAGTGGCAGGGCAAGTTGGAGCAGTCTTTGTTCAGAATTTTTAGGACAATCACTTTTAGATGTCACAATAGATTTGCCCAATTTTTTGGAAGAAGAAAAATGTCAAGGGTTCAGAGTTGTTGGGATAGACTAATTATGGATTGGGTGATTTTTTAGTTTAGATTTTAGGTTTCTGGACTCTTAACCCCTTAAAAGCCTCAATTATGCATGATTATGTCAGCTTTATTGACTGCTGCCAAGCTACTTGTGTGACATATGATACTACAAACACCATTGACGCACCGTCCACACAGTTCATTGGGTAAATGGCATGGATGGAAGTGAATATTGCGCACCACCAAATAGGCCTAGGCTGAGATTACCAAGATCGAGTATATCATGATCCTCTGACAGTAGGTATCCTCTTCTAAACTCTTAATAATATGCTATCCTGCAAACATGTGATGCTTTTTTCAGTCACAGCACATCTAATTGGTCTCAATTACCAATTATTCCTCCAGTTTAATTCACAAATAGACCTAGAAGAGGATTTGCTTTGAATGGGTCACATCCCAGACTAGGTATTTGCCCAGTTCAGTATGGCACATACCGTTCTTTTAATAACTTGTTTTACAATAAACCTGCGAGGGGATCCTGTGACTGACCTTCCCCTGATCAGAGCACTGAAGGTAATCTTCTGGGTGTTCTACTATATGCTGCCACACAAGTAATACCCCTAAGGTACGCTCTGCCAATCTCATTATTTCCTCGCAACAACATTAACAGAGATTTTTTTCATTATATTTTTTCAAATGCATGTATTCAAAAACATGTATAAAAGCATAGAAGTGCAACAATATATTGCCTGTGAGAGCAGGTACAAAGAATTCGAAAACATGTTGTTAAAATGATTACACATAACAAACTAAACATCAAATTGTGAACAACAAATGTGTCTCTTTTTTGTTGTATTTTGTGCCTAAAAACACTTGTTCACTATGCCAGATATGGATATTAATCCCAGTGGGTAAAGGAATTCTAGGTTAACGCCTCAGTCCCTGTCTCGTCATGGAAATATATGAAGTCCTTATTAGTTTTATATTTTAGCAAGACATGTCCCTTAATTGCTGACCCATAAAATGTTTCATTCCATTTTGGCATAAGGGAACGTATTCAATAGGCACTATGGTGTCAGAAAGGACAACTGGTGAAAAAGAAAAAGGGTAGTAAAAAGAATTTTTTAGAACATTGTTTGGATTACTCAAACAGGAGATCCTACTGACGATATTCACTTGCAAAATGATGGGTGAAATAATAGCCATACCAGCCGTTTGATTCTAACTCAAATATTGATCCAAAGGACTAACAGGCCGATTCATGGAATAGTTAGCGCGGCGCAAGTGGGCAAAAACGTGCGAATCGCAGTGGAATAGCAAAAATCGCAGTGCAAGTGCGAAAATCGCACGAAAAGCAGCGCACATCGATTCATGGAAGGCCGTGCGCGAGAAAACCATCGGATGTGCGAAAAAAAAGTGCGCGGCGCACGTTGGCGCACAGGCCATCTAACAGCGTGCGCCAGGTCACAGCGAAAATCGCACAGGCCACAGCGAAAATCGCACATAGCGCGGCGCACGCAACAAAAGTAGGCGGAACACGGGGCGTAACACTCGGAATGGGGAACAACTTGCCAAAACGTGGGCGTCACGGGGGAAGTACAGGGTACAAGTGCGCGGAACGCCCACACGCTCGCCTACAACACGTATTCATGGAATAGAATAGGGCAAAAAAGCGCACGCTCAAACCAGCGCACAGGCACAAACACGACCGCCACAAGAAAGCAGGCGGTAGCGTCTCTGCGCCTGGAAGAAATGTGCGCCAAAAGGTGCGCCAACAAATAGCACCTATATACAGCCATGATGAATGTCCTATACTGTGGCCCTCCAGGACAAATGACGTGCAAAGGGGTACCCACAAACACGGACACCCGCTGACAAAAAATACGTGTGCGTGTATACCGGGGTGCGCGGGAAGTCTCACACGCGATTTGGCCGGGTACGTGGATTTCAGGGGTGCGCGGGAAGTTCCACACGCGATTCAGCAGGGTACGTGCATTTCAGGGGTGCGCGGGAAGTACCACACGCGATTTCAGCAGGGTATGTGAATTCCAGGGGTGCGCGGGAAGTTCCACACGCGATTTCAGCAGGGTACGTGGATTTCAGGGGTGCGCGGGAAGTTCCACACGCGATTGGCCCAGTGCGAGCAGGGTACGTGTATTTCAGGGGTGCGCGGGAAGTTCCACACGCGAATAGCCTGGGCGCGTGTATTTCAGGGGTGCGCGGGAAGTTCCACACGCGATTTCAGCAGGGTACGTGTATTTCAGGGGTGCGCGGGAAGTTCCACATGCGATTTCAGCAGGGTACGTGTATTTCAGGGGTGCGCGGGAAGTTCCACACGCGATTTCAGCAGGGTACGTGTATTTCAGGGGTGCGCGGGAAGTTCCACACGCGATTTCAGCAGGGTATGTGTATTTCAGGGGTTCTGGGGAGTACTACACGTGAATTGGCCGTGTGGGTCCTCCCAGGTGTACGCTCCACAACCTCCACGGCCCCTGCAGGCAGCCCACACCACGGGGACTACCCTGCACCCCTGCTCATGTCCCGCAGGCAGCCATCCACCATGGGCATGCCCCCCAGCCAACCCACATGTCACTTGCACTACTGATCAACAATAACATTGTGTATGCCTACACCATATCCACACATGCTGTCCCACCACCCCACCCCAGCCACCATGGCCAGCCCACCAGGCCCCCACTCATGTCCCCACCCCCCCACCCCCAGCACTGTGGGCACCTGCCAGCAGGCCCCCACCCATGTCCCAACTCATGTCTCCACCACCCCCACCCCCCAGCAGCTGGGGCACCTCCACCAGGCCCCCACTCATGTCTCCCCCACCCCCACCCCCCAGCACCAGGGCAGCCTCCACCAGGCCCCACTCATGTCTCCCCCACCCCCACCCCCAGCCACCAGGGGCAGCCTCCACCAGGCCCCCACTCATGTCTCCCACCACCCCCACCCCCCAGCATGCAGGGGCACCCTCCACCAGGCCCCCACTCATGTCTCCCACCACCCCCACCCACCAGCAGTGCAGGGGCACCCTCCACCAGGCCCCCACTCATGTCTCCCACCACCCCCACCCCCAGCAGTGCAGGGGCAGCCTCCACCAGGCCCCCACTCATGTCTCCTCACCCCCACCCCCCAGCAGTCAGGGGCAGCCTCCACCAGGCCCCCACTCATGTCTCCCACCACCCCCACCCCCCAGCAGTGCAGGGGCAGCCTCCACCAGGCCCCCACTCATGTCTCCCACCACCCCACCCCCCAGCCACCAGGGGCAGCCTCCACCAGGCCCCCACTCATGTCTCCCACCACCCCACCCCCAGCAGTGCAGGGGCAGCCTCCACCAGGCCCCCACTCATGTCTCCCACCACCCCCACCCCCCAGCCACCAGGGGCACCCTCCACCAGGCCCCCACTCATGTCTCCCACCACCCCCACCCCCAGCAGTGCAGGGGGCCCACCAGGCCCCCACTCATGTCTCCCCTGCACCCCACCCCCAGCCACCAGGGGCACCCTCACCAGGCCCCCACTCATGTCTCCCACCACCCCCACCCAGCAGTGCAGGGGCAGCCTCCACCAGGCCCCCACTCATGTCTCCCACCCCCCACCCCCCAGCCACCAGGGGCAGCCCTCCACCAGGCCCCCACTCATGTCTCCACCCACCCCCCAGCCACCAGGGGCAGCCCCACCAGGCCCCACTCATGTCTCCCACCACCCCACCCCCAGCCACCAGGGGCACCTCCACCAGGCCCCCACTCATGTCTCCCACCACCCCACCCCCAGCAGTGCAGGGGCAGCCTCCACCAGGCCCCCACTCATGTCTCCCACCACCCCCACCCCCCAGCAGTGCAGGGGCAGCCTCCACCAGGCCCCCACTCATGTCTCCACCACCCACCCCCAGCAGTGCAGGGGCACCCTCCACCAGGCCCCACTCATGTCTCCCACCACCCCCACCCCCAGCAGTGCAGGGGCAGCCTCCACCAGGCCCCCACTCATGTCTCCCACCACCCCCCCCCCCAGCCACCAGGGGCAGCCTCCACCAGGCCCCCACTCATGTCTCCCACCACCCCCCCCCCCAGCCACAGGGGCACCCTCCACCAGGCCCCACTCATGTCTCCCACCACCCCACCCCCAGCCACCAGGGGCAGCCTCCACCAGGCCCCACTCATGTCTCCCACCACCCCCACCCCCCAGCAGTGCAGGGGCAGCCTCCACCAGGCCCCCACTCATGTCTCCCACCACCCCCACCCCCCAGCAGTGCAGGGGCAGCCTCCACCAGGCCCCCACTCATGTCTCCCACCCCCCCAGCAGTGCAGGGCACCCTCCACCAGGCCCCCACTCATGTCTCCCACCACCCCCACCCCCGCAGTGCAGGGCAGCTCCACCAGGCCCCACTCATGTCTCCCACCACCCCACCCCCCGCCACCAGGGGCAGCCTCCACCAGGCCCCCACTCATGTCTCCCACCACCCCCACCCCCCCACCAGTGGCAGCCCTCCACCAGGCCCCCACTCATGTCTCCCACCACCCCCACCCCCAGCAGTGCAGGGCAGCCTCCACCAGGCCCCACTCATGTCTCCCACCACCCCCACCCCCAGCAGCAGGGGCACCCTCCACCAGGCCCCACTCATGTCTCCCACCACCCCCACCCCCCAGCCACCAGGGCACCCTCCACCAGGCCCCACTCATGTCTCCCACCACCCCCACCCCCAGCAGTGCAGGGGCACCCTCCACCAGGCCCCCACTCATGTCTCCCACC